>JALQSN010000711.1:0-25524 GCA_023690525.1 Holotrichia oblita | reverse complement strand
AAGCAGATGCGTAATATCAAGAATACGGGCTGCTTCTTCAACTCTTCTTTTTATTTCTTCCTTTGTACATATTGATCAGTTTCAAACCGAATTTCGCCATATTTTCATAAACGGTCATATGACTTAACGAGCGTAGTTCTGGAGTTTATTCGCTATGTCTCTGTCTTTGGGAGCTTTTTCGTTGTCGATTTTATCGCCTATAAAGTAGTTCTCCTCGAATACGTCTTCCAAGCCCGCAATCTTTCTCAGCGTCGTAGGATTTTCCGCTTGAAGGTGAAGAAATCGCCGTTACTTTGTTCTTCTATAACGAGGTAGAGGAATATGAAACAGCGGTAACGCCGCCTGGGTACTTCGATACATTTGCCTTAGTGATACGCTTGCCATTTTAATCCTCCTAAATAAAAAGCTTAAACAGAACTCATGAACCGGAAATCGCGCAATAATTCAATCCGCGTATTCGTTCGCTTCTTTTTACCGTACATTTTTCAATAAATTATTAAAATTGCCGAAATTGAAAGTAAAAATCGTTTCTTTTTTTATATATATTGCATAAATACAGGAAAAAAGAATTATTTTTAATCGTTTCCATTTTTTCAATAAACAAGAATTTATCACAAAATATTTACATTTTGGAAATTATTAAACTATGCTTTTTCACATTCTGTCGGAGTCGCCGATAATTTTTTCGATCCTGTTCACGAAAACATAGATTTGAGCTATTATTTCAAACATTTCCGGCGTGATAAAAGCGCCTATGTCAAGCTTGCCCAGATTTTTCGCCGCATTTTTATCGTCGTACACCTAAGCACGGCTTTTTCAGCCTCTTTAATGATTTTTCGGCGAGTGTCCCGCCCTTTGCGACTACGAATACTTTTTTTCCCTGTCACAAGCCAGCGCGACCGCTTCAGTCGTTATGTTTTTTTCATTATTATCCAAAACGGTCCCTCCAGTCAATTATATTTATTATATGCGCATATTAAACCCATGGGGCTTGAATTTTATCCTTGAATTGTTTTTATTAATAAAATCCTTCGCGAAATCGAAAGACGGATCTTCTTTACTTATTTTTGAATGAAAATTATACCCTTTTTCGTTCAGCGTTTCGTGAAGTTCTTTTATATTTTCCGTAATAATTGAAATTATCTCGTCGTTTGAGGATAAAAATTTAGAGTTAACCGTTTTTCCCTGAAGAGTTCAGAAAAATATCAAGCTCTTCCAATCCCGTCAAGCGTCAGTTCTAAGCGGACGTTCACGCTTTCGCCGTCCAGAAATTTACGCTTTCCGAGTTTATCTGAAAGGACATTATTTCACCGTTTATTTCTGGTTGTCAAACTTTAAAGGAGCTCGATAAACATGCTTGAATTTATTGAATGCGAAATAAAATTCAAATTGTCCATTATAATCGCAGCCTGAGCGGCTAACGATTAAATCAGCGCTCCCGATACGTTTGTATCGCCTGAAATATTCGAAATCCTTTTTTAAATCATTGTTAATTTTTATATTATATTTTTTAATTCCTGACCCGTCAGGCTTTTCGGATCGATAAACCATTTCCCGGATATTTCATTTTTTATGATTTTCTTCATCAAATTACTGCCAAGCATTTCCTTGAGGGTTTTTATTTCGGCGTTATCGCCCGACCGGATCGTTTCGTCAATAAGTTCTTTTATCCTCGACGTCAGAGTTTCCTGATTCTTCGCTTTCAATCCGATAAGAGTTTTCAGTTTTTCTTCGGCTCCGTACTTTACAACGCTTCTTTCCCGATATTCGGGCAAGCCGGAATTATTTCCGTTTACGGCGTTTCCAACGGTTTTATTACTATTTCCTGCGACAGAAGATTCTTTATTGTAATTTTCGATTTTTTCTTCTATATCATGTAAAATGTGTATAATATTATTTAAAATCGCTTTGATCGGATATTTTTGGTTGGATCCAAGTTTATCGGAAACCTCCGTGAAACGGACGAAATCTTCTTCCGTTATATTTCCGGCAAAATCTTCCGGAAGCGGCGAATTTATTGACGTTTTTATTATTCTTCCGCGCTTTTATTATTCTCCGGAATATCTTTTTAAAATCAGCGAATTTTAAATCCATGAGGCTTGAATTTTATTCTTGAAGTGTTTTTGTTTATAAAGTCTTTTGAAAAATCGAACGAGGAATCCTCTTTAGTCACTTTGGAGTGGAAAGCGTAACCTTTTTCATTCAAAGCTTCTTGCAATTCGGCTATATTTTCCGTTATAAGCGAAACTATACTATCATCCGCAGATAAAAATTTTGAATTTACCATTTTTCCTTGAAGGGTCAGGAAGATATCGAGTTCGCCGATACGGTCAAGCGTCAGCCTTAAAAGAACGTTCACGTTTTCCCCGTTCTGATATTTCTTCTTCCCCCTTTTTTCGGAAAGAACATAAATTTCTCCCGTTGCATTTTGGTTTTCAAATTTCAACGGAATTTCCCTAAAAAAACTGTCCTTGTTGAATTGCGAAATAAAATTCAGATTATCCCTTATGTTCAAAGCCTGAAATAATAATTTTTCTTTCAAGCCGCCCGATTCGCTTTCTCCGCTATATAAATTCGAGAGTATCTTTTTTAAATCGTTATTGATTTCATTATTTTATTTTTTTATTTCCTGCCCGGTCAAACTTTTCGGTTCAAGAAACCATTTTTCCGATATTTCGTTTTTTAATATTTTTTTTAATAAATTGCTGCCCCGCATTTCTTTCAGAGCTTTTACTTCTACTGGCTTCCTGACCGGACAGTTTCATCGACGAGCTCTTTTACCCGGGTTATAAGCGTTTCCTGATTCTTAGCTTTCAGACCTAAAAGCGTTTTTAACTTTTCTTCGGTTCCATACTTCAAAACATTCGTTTCCGTCGTTATTTCGTTTCTTGATCCAGGCAAACTGATATTTTTTTCCTTTGAGAATTTTTATAGCAAAAAATCTCTCGCTTTCCCTTCTGTAAATATTTTCATTCCCGCGATTAATTTCTTTTCCGTAAACTTCGATTTGGTTTTTTATATCTTTTAAAATATCTGCCATGTTATTCAAAATCGCTTTTATCGGGTATTTTTGATTTGACCCGAGCTTTTCGGCAAGCGATATAAGCTGTGAAAAGTCTTCCTGAGTTATATTTCCTATATCCTCCGGCATAGGCGAATTTATTATTGCTTTTACATATTCTTCCGCGCTTTTATTATTTTCAGGCAGTATATTTTTTAAGATCAGCGACGCAAAGTTCAACGCTTGCCTCGGGTCTGACGAAGGAGATGATATAAATTCTGCGTACGTGTCAAGCAGGCTGACCAAATTTTCTGTAAGATTGTTGTTTTCCATAACATGGAGTTCCATTTGCGCGATGTTCTCCGGAGTCAGCTCAATGCCCGCTTTATTGAGCATCAAGAGTATGTCGAGGGATGTATTGTCAAAAATTTTTGACTGTAGAATCAACCTTTCGAGATTTTCTTTTGTGAGCGGAATGAAATTATTTATATGCGCGTTTACCACTTCCATAGTAAATTCATTCTGTTCGATCCACTTCCAAACAATGCCCTTGTTATAATATCGCTGCGTACAGCCTCGCCTTTTGCCTGCATGGATTCCCGAATTATTTCTTCTGCCTGTTGTTGTTTTGAAGCGGAAATATTTTTCCCTGCTGAGGCGGCGTTTAAAGCGGCGTTTTCGCTTGCTATGTTAAATTCCTGACGGCTCCGGGACAACCCGCTTCCTTTTGGTTTAACCGTATTGATACTTTGGACGGATTCCGCTGTAATGTTATGAATATTGCTCAAACTTCCCGCCTCCTTTCAACAAAAACTTCATTTCCCTGTTTTAATCGTTATAATAGAATAATTATAAAACCGTCAACAATTATACATAAAATTCCTGAAATTTTTTTCATTTTAAATGTCATTACCGCTTTTTCTTTAACGACAACCCTATTCTTTTCTTTTCCAAATCAATGCTTATTATAACAGCGTTGACCTGATCGCCCACAGACAGGACTTCGCTCGGGTGTTTTATATACCTGTCGCTCATTTCCGAAATATGAATCAAACCGTCCTGATGTACTCCTATGTCAACAAAAGCTCCGAAATCTATTACGTTCCTCACAGTCCCGGGTATAACCATCCCCACTTGCAAATCGCTCATGTCGAGAATGGTATCATTCAAGACAGGCTGCGGAAAATCGTCGCGGATATCCCTGCCCGGTTTTTCGAGTTCTTTCAGTATATCCATCAACGTCGGTTCGCCGATATTAAGCTCCGCCGCCGTTTCTATGATTCCTTTTTCCTTTACTTGCGCCGTCAGACCTTCCAGATTACCTTTCTTTACGTCTTCCAGCGTGTATTTGAAAGATTTCAACAGTTTTTTCGCCGCATCGTAAGATTCTGGATGTATTCCCGTATTGTCGAATACTTCCTCGCCGTTCGGTATCCTAAGGAATCCGGCGCACTGCTCAAACGCTTTATCTCCGATCTTCGGCACTTTTTTAAACTGCTTTCTTGTCTTATATTCGCCGTTTTCATTCCGGTACGCGACTATATTCTTCGCGGAAGAAGTATTTATTCCCGAAACATACGACAACAGGCTGTACGACGCTGTATTTACATCTACCCCGACCGAGTTTACGCAGTCTTCTACTACTCCAGTCAATGCATCATCAAGCCTTGCCTGCTTCATATCGTGCTGATATTGACCCACGCCGATAGATTTTGGGTCAATTTTTACCAGTTCCGCAAGCGGATCCTGTAATCTTCTCGCTATAGAAACCGCACTGCGCAATGTAACGTCGTATTCAGGGAATTCCTCCGCTCCAAGTTTCGATGCGGAATAAACCGAAGCTCCCGATTCTGATACTATTATATATTTCGTCTTCTCCGGCAATTTTTTCAGTAAATTCGCAATAAATATTTCGCTTTCTTTCGACGCTGTTCCGTTTCCGATAGCGACAACGTCAATTCCGTGCTTTCTTATCAGCGCGGACACGACTTTTTCCGATTCTTCAATCCTTTCCTGCGGCTTTGTAGGATAAATAACGGCAGTGTCAAGCACCGCTCCCGTTCTGTCAACTACCGAAAGTTTACAGCCTGTCCTGTACCCGGGGTCAAATCCGAGGACAACTTTTCCCTTTAGCGGAGGAGAAAGGAGAAGATTCTTCAAATTTTCTGAAAATACTTTTATACTTTTTTCGCTTGAATCATCAAAAATATCGCTTCTTATTTCCCTCTCAATAGACGGTGATATAAGACGATTATAAGCGTCCACGGTTGCCTGTTCAACAAGCCCTGTCGTGACAGAGCGCTTCGGCGATATAACTTCGTTGAATAAATAATTAAGTATGATCCCCTTGTCGATCTCCAGCGTGACTTTTATTATTTCTTCTTTTTCCGCTCTGTTAATCGCAAGTATACGATGGCTTGGAATTTTATTTACAGGCTCGGAAAAGTCAAAGTACATGGAATATACTTTTCCTTCTTCGTTATCGCTTATTTTAGCGCACGTAAGAGAACCGTATTCATATGTGAGCGACCTTATGCGTTTTCTGTATTCGGCGTTGTCTGATATATCTTCCGCAATGATATCAAGCGCGCCCTGTACCGCTTCCCCGACGCTGTTCACGCCCTTTTCCTCATCTATATACTCCGCCGCAAGATCATCTATCAAAGCGTTGTATTCGTCTTGCAAAAATATTTTGATCGCAAGCCCTTCAAGTCCTTTTTCACGCGCGACAGAAGCCCTTGTCTTTCTTTTCGGCTTGTAGGGACGGTATATATCCTCAACTTCGGTAAGAGTTTCCGCAGCTCCAAGAGCCGCTATAATCTCATCTGTAAGTTTCCCCTGATCCTCAATAGATTTCCTGACTTCTTCTTTGCGTTTTTCAAGCGAACGCAGATAGGTAAGCCTGTCATATAAATCGCGCAGGAGCTGATCGTCGAGGGACCCTGTAACTTCTTTCCTGTACCGAGCGATAAACGGTATAATATCGCCGCCGTCGAATAGTTCTACAGTTCTGTCAACCTGCTCTTTCGCTATATTGAATTCCCTGCTCAGTCTCGCATTAATTTCCATATTTATTTACTCACTTTAAAATTATTTTCATCATTATGTTTTTTGTAAACCCACGCTCCCGCTAACGCCGCCGCAACGGTCAGCAACGCGAAAACATATATATTATCTCCGGTAGGGGGCGGCGAATTTGTTTTGTTTTCTTTTTCTTCTTTAATTTCGCTTTCCCTATCCAGATATTCGTCAAAAAATTCGGCTTCAAACATATTTCCTGTTCTGTCGAGCCATTTTATATATACTGTTATAATTCCCTCTACAGGAGAATCAAAGTCCGCGTAAAATATTTTTGCCTTATCTCGCGTGTAACCGTTTGTAGTCGATACGTTTATTACAGCAACCGGTTCGCTGTCCATATCGTTAAGATGAACGGACAAAGTGAGCGATTCAACATCACCGTTCGCCATCAAAACTGAGACCGCTTTCACCTGTTTCCCTGAAAAATCCAGGTCGCGGAGTATAACGCAATCGCCGACGTAGGAATATCCTATGCCAAAGCCTTCCACGTACTGTACAGGCTGATTGTTCACCCCTTGATCGTCCGCGTTGTCAAACAACTCGGTATCCGCCGACATAATAATCTTTTCAAAAGGATCGATCTGCGCGGCGATATACCGCGCGGAAGAGGCTAAAATCAATAAAATAAAGATAAACGGCAATACCGCAACTATTTTAAAGTTTCCGGAAAATATTTTCTTCATATTTATAATTTCAGCCCTTTCATAAAAATATTTATTATTAATCTTACTGTTCATTGAAATAAATAGTAAAAACGTAATGACGGGAATACAAGGCAATACTTGTAAAACATACCCTTGATAAAATCCGAAACAAGCGAAATCAGTCATCGTTTGATTTATTTTTATTCGCTCTCCATACCATAACAACTATAAGCCCCGCTAACGCTACGGCGGCGGCTATTACAAAAATATAAGTCTTATCGCCGATTTCGGGGACAGATTTTACCGTATCATAAACCGATACGGCGAATGTAAACGCTTTTTTCATAAAAATATTCCTTAACCAATTATTATAATTATATCTGAATATATTTTCCGTTCCGCTGTTAAAATCTTGCGGAACGGAAAATATATTAGTCAATAATTTACGCGAACATCTCTTTTATCACTTTTTCGGACAGCCCGAATCTATAATATTTTTCGACGGGCAGTTTTATGTCCTTGATTATATTTCGGGGATGACTATGTCCACTTCTTTGCCTGCCGCGTTAGAACGCTGTATACCGTCCACAATCGCTTGATTATATACTATTTCGCTTGTAGGAATCGGCGCGGGTTTATTGTTTATGACTGCGTCTACAAACGCTCTTACTTTCTTTTCAAAGAGTCCGGGGCCGCGGTTGTCGTCAAGCGGAATATTTGTTTCTGTCGGTTTGCCGAATACGTCGTGCATAAGGGTAACCTGACCGATTGGCCCGTCCCACGCGCCGCCCCACAATCCAAGGTTGGGCTGTTTGATTTTAAGACCGGCTTCAGTGCCGAGGAATATAAAATCTCCGGTGGTGTCCATGTGCATTGCCCATGACATACGGAAGTCCAATGTCGTTCCGCCTTCGAGTCTTACGAACGCGGACGTAAAATCGTCAACCGTGAATTTTTCAGAGTCGCCGAAATATTTCGGGTTCTTGCCGAAATGATCGTAAGCGACGGCAGATACTGTGAGCGGTTTCGGATAACCGATAGCATTCAGAGCGAGGTCGAGACCGTAGCATCCGATGTCCGCCAACGCGCCTACGCCGGCTTTTGTCTTGTCAATAAATGTTCCTCCGGGGATCCCGCGTCTTCTGCCGCCGCCGGTCTGCACATAATAAACTTTGCCGAGCGCGCCGGAACTGATGATTTCTTTCACTTTACGCATATTGACATCATACCTCGGCTGGAATCCTACCGATAAAATTTTGCCGCTTTTCTTTTCAGCTTTAAGCATATCAATCGTCTGATCCAAAGTTACGCTCATCGGTTTTTCGAGCAAAACATGAAGCCCCGCGTTAAGAGCGGCAACCGCGCAGACCGAGTGGGTGGAGTTGTAAGTGCAGACGCTGACAGCGTCGAGTTTTTCTTTCGCGAGCATTTCTTCCGCGCTGTCATAGCCTTTAGCGTCGGGGAGATCCATTTCTTTAAAGAAAGCCTTTGCTTTGCCGGGAACTATGTCAGCCCCCGCAACAATTTCCACTTCCGCGATGTTTTTGTAGGAACTTGCGTGCGCGTGGGCGATTCCGCCTGTACCGATGATACCGATTCTCAATTTAGCCATTAATACTATCCTCCTGAAAATTTAATTTATATTAATTGTTTCGCGCAAATTTAAATAAGTCAACCTGTGCAAAGTAGAAAATGTTTATTCCGTAAGATTATTAAGCTTTATAAATTCCATGCTTGAGTCGCAAAAATCAGAAATCTCATCGCCAAGTTTCCACCAACGTAATTCTTTTATTTCATTGTTTTCAATAAATGGTTCTTCTTCTCTTAAAAACGAATAATATATAGCCGCATTCATGTTTGTATATTTAGCAAGCCCTATAAATTTTAAATTTGATATATTTTGATTGCTTTCTTCCCTGCATTCCCGAATAGCGCAATCTTTAGGTAATTCGCCCTGTTCAATCATCCCGCCTGTAAGTTCCCACAAACGACGATATTTATTGTATAACAGCATATATCCCTTTTCGCTTTCCACGATTACAAATGCTGTCGTTGGTATATTATCCGGCTTGTTTATCACTTCATCTTCATTTCCAGTTATATATTCAAACATTTTTTCACCTCACAATATAAATTTTCTGCGCAAGGTATTTATTGTAAACAGATCATGTCAAAAATGATCCTGCGCCCAAAGCATTATTCCGCCGTTCGCGTTGAAATATTCCGCGAGTTCCGCCGCCGTTCCGTATATGACCCCATTTATTTCCACCGGACTAAATACGTTAATCATCCAAGAAGAATCAATATGTTTTTCCGTTACTTTGTTTTTTACACTTATAAACGACGGTATCTTTATAATATTATTTTCCGCTGGAACGACCGATAAAAGTACGCCGCAATCTTCCTCTGAAGCCGCAATCTCCGTCACGTTGTTGCCGTCATAGCAAATATAACCGCATAACTTTCCGTTCCTGAAAAGCCCGTGCGGATTTTTTATCTCTCCCGCGCACCAACTGTTCCAATATTCGACCGAACGCACAAGCGCACCGTTATAAGAGGCATACTTATTGTATAAAAGGCTCATTTCGCCGAAATTTTCAGGATTCAACCGTCTTATATCACTGCTTGCAGACGCGCAATGACTCGCTTCAACAGATTTTGTATAAGTATTAGCCTGAACAAATCCATGTTTCGCATAATGGGCAAAAAGTCCTGTGCCGAGCATTGAAATTGTGTACTTATTTTCCCTCATATATTCGCACGCCGCTTTCAAAAGCGCATACGAATAACCTTTCGCGCGGAAATCCGGATTGGTAGAAACCTCGCCGATTCCGCCCATTTTGTATATTTTCCCGCCAATATATATATGCCGGCAAAAAACTCTTACCGTCGAAACAATCGCCCTGTCATTTTTGATTATAAACACAGATTCATAACATTTGTCCGGATCTGCGACGAAGTGACGACGGAAATAGTCCGGGCCGACTGAAAAAATCGAGCCGCAGTGATTTACCCATTCGTCAAGGTCGGCGGGGATGAGAGTTTCGACTATTATATCCTGCATTTCTTTATTCCCTCTCAATAAATTCTATATTTATTTCAACAGAAAAATTATACCACAGCGGAAAATTTTTGTCAAACAATAATTATACGAAGAGTAAAAATCGCACAGAAATTGCCCCCACCGTATACGGGGGCAATTTCCCCGTTTTGAGGCACCAATGTTAAAAGTTTTTTGCCCCCGCCGTGCGGTTTAGCTTTCTTCTCAAAAAAGCGCGTTCCAAGTTCCCGCCGCGTCCTATTTTGCCAAAAACCTGTCCACTATCTGTTGCCTGTATTCCTTCGACAGCGACGCGAAAAACGCCGAGTATCCCGTCACCCTAACCACAAGGTCGGGGTGCGAAGCCGGATTTTCATGCGCTTCTAAAAGCTTCTGTTTCGATAAACAGTTCATGTTTATAAGCGTGCCGCCCATGTGATTGTGCGCGTGGATCAACGCGGTTAACGCATCTATACCTCCATTCGCCGCAAGCATTTCTGAATCTATATCAAGATGCACGGGCGCGGAATTGCCGAATCCCGGCTGTAATTTCGCGACAGCAGTCGCTTTCAGGGAAGGCGAAAAGCTGTCAAGCCCGCGCGCGAATCCCGGATCAGGTTCGTTTGAATGCGATATTTCCGCTCCCGAAAACCGTCCGTTCGGCGTAGCTTTAAGCGTCCTGCCGTATGTATATACATCCCCGTGCGAAAACATTCCGGGAATAATCTTTATGCGGTTTTTCGGAGTGTCGCGGCGGCAGAGAGCCACAAATTCGTCGCGGATCATTTCCGCCCACTTCTGCGCCTTTGATTCCGGATCGCCGAACCGCTTGATGTTCTTGAGCATAAGCCGGATATTTTCCGCTCCTTCGTAATTCGATTCGAGAACTTCAAACAAACCGTCAAAACTAAGCCGCTTTTCTTCCTCTATGCGTTGTTCTATCGCGGCGAACGAATCCGCGACCGTCGCAAGCGCGATTCCGTCAATGTTGAAATTCATTATGTCAACGCCGCCTTCGGCGCAGTTCAATCCTCTTTCCAAAGGCCCGTGCATGAAAAGATTGTATACAATTTCGGGCATATTGCGCGATATCCTCTCGTGATGAAAATCAAACCCTTCCAGTACGCAGTCAACCATCACTTTTAAATGCTTCTTGAAATATTCAAACAACAAACCTGAACTGCGTTTATCGTTGTCCGCCGCTTTTAAATCGTCAAGAGCATGACTCAGCGCCTGCGCCATGTTTACCCTTGTCACATCCTGCAGCGGATATTCAAAGCCCGGGATCGCCGTCCAGTTACACCCCACTTTAGCCCGCATCCGTCCCTGCGCGAGCGTGTACCCGTTCTTCGCATATCCTTCCTCGCACCCGATATTGCATGAAAATACAACGCCTGTCCCGTCTTCAAGCATATATTCCAGCGAACGCTTTAAAATTTCCGGATCAATCTTGTCATGAACCCTGACCGCAAGGTTTACGGGTATATTCAAATGATGCATAGCGTCGAGGATTATATATGACATTCTGGACGTCATATCGCGGCTTCCGTCGGGAGTAAGCCCTGCGATCTGCGAGTAATGCGTATCGTTGAAAAATATGCTCGCGATATACCAAACCGCGTCGCCGTCGGAAATCCCTCCGTTTTTTATATCCCTTTCATAATAAGGACGAAGCTTTTCGTCGAGCTGGTCAAGCGCGCCGCCGGAAAAATACATCCTGTCTATCGACTGGAAGTGCGCAATAAACTGGCACGCCTCGCGCAGCGTCTCCGGCGCGCTGTGAACAAGCTTTTCATTCATTCCCGCAATTTCGATGAGGTTTTCGCGCCGCCGCGTCCGTTTCCTCCGAAGCAAGACGGCGGGCATGAACCGCGATTTTATTGACCCATTCGATTATTCCGAGGACAAGCAATTCTTCTCCGTCATAGAATGAAGTATCAACCGGAGCGTTCAGTTCCCGGTAATGGCGTATCTTTTCAAGCAGACCCTTCCACCCGAGTTTCAGCCCGATATTGATATCTCCCGCACAATGGTTCATCGCTCCGAAACCTGGTTGAGTGATTTTATATTTGTTCCATACAGGTCTCAGGTGTTCGGGATAATCCTCCGGAAGCACTCCCATAGGGACATAATTGCCAAGCTGTCCGATCCACGCGCCGCCCAATGCGCTGTTCTTGTTTACGTACGGCGGTATCTCGTTCAGAAACTTCCTGAAATTTTCGCCGATATTTACCATTCCCGACACTTTCCCGCAGTCATGGCGGATTACAGGTTCAAATTTAAAATCGGGAAACATAATAAACCCATGGTCGTCAATGTTAATACTGCCCATTCTTTTAATCTTTTCGTCGTTGATTTTTATTTTATCTCGGTGCAGGTTCGCTATCCTTTCTTTTATTTCTTCCGTCAGTACAGTTCTTTCCCTATTCATCTCCATGTTATACCTCTTCACTTTTATTTAATTTTATATAAAGTTTATTGAGTTCATCTTCGGTCAACCCCGCGAAATTATTTTCCTGTTCCAAATCCATGCCGAACAATGCAAATTTTCCCGTCCCGAGCGCGTGGTAGTTAAGAAATTCCGTCTTTTTTATATTCAACCCTGAAATAAATTCGATAATATTCTCCATATCTTCATAATTTCCGTTTTTCACACAAGGCACTCGTATAAAAATATTTTTACCGCTGTCTGAAAGCTTTTTTATATTTTCAAGGATCAAGTCGTTATGTACTCCTGTAAGCTTTTTGTGCAGTTCCCTGTCAACCGCTTTTATATCGTACAGGATCAAGTCGAAGTACGAAAGAATCTTTTCAAAGTTTTCATACTTTACATTACCCGCCGTATCGACTGCCGTATGTATTCCGTTGCTCCTGCATAATTTAAGTATCTCGACTAAAAAATCCGCCTGAAGCATCGGTTCTCCGCCCGAAAATGTCACTCCCCCGCCCGACTGCTTGTAATATTCAACATCCGTCATTATAGACTTCAACAAATCTTCCGGCGAGACTTTTTTCATTACCGGAAGCAAAGCCTCGGCGTAGCATACGTCCGTACATCTCATGCACAGACCGCAATTTCCGCGCATAAATTCATGCGAGCCATTTTCGTCCCTGATATGCGCGTTTTTACCGCATACTTCTACGCAGGCAAAACAGTTTATGCATTGCGCGGCGTTATACTTCAATTGCTGTGACGGATGTATAGATTCGGGATTGTGACACCATTTGCAATTCAGATTGCACCCGCAAAAAAATACGACCGTCCTGATCCCCGGTCCGTCGTAGACGGAAAATCTTTGAATATTGAATATATTGCCGTTCATCTTTTACCTTACTCCCTTATAAATGTTTATCAATAATATTGTCAATCCATTTTATTTTTATATCTTTTTTCCTGTATGCGCGGAATCCGAATAAAACAAGAATTAATATTTCTGCGATACGTATGATGCTGCTTATACTTGATATGGCAGATTGAATAAACTGATTGAAATAAGAACGATAATAAGAAGAATTAATCGCGTTTTCGCCGCTATACATATTGTAACTGCTAAAAGCGTTAAAAACCTGAGAGGATAACGATACTAAATATGTAATTAACATCATAACAACTGATAAAAATATTGTAATAATCAACGCTTTAACCGCAGTTTTTTTAAGTCTTTCATTCGATTCAAAGAGTAAAACATATCCTGCCGCCAACGCAATAACAAAAATATTATTCGTCACGCCAATAACATAAAGCAATGCGGCAAATATATTTATTGAAATTCCTAATTTGCTTTTTTCCATATTTATTTTCTCCTAAGTCTTTTTATAAATTATATCACACCGATTAAATTTATACAACAAAAAACCCGTTAAATATTTTAACGGGTAGCCGGAATTCATTATATTTTTTTTTCGCGTTGGCACGGAGATATAAAATATCCATTCAGGTCAAGTTCAAATTCATTGTTTTTATTAAGCTCAAATTCAAGAAGGTATGGGAGTTTTTTATCACCGGTGAACATCTTCGCTTTTTTTATCCCGCACAGGTCAATAAAATTCAGCGCCGCGCGCCCCATGATGATCAACGCTTCCGCATCATCAACGCCGTCGGCATTCTTTAAATCGTATATCTCCCCGTATTCGCCGTTCAGTCTGAACTGAGCCACTCCGAGAAGCTGTTCTTCTTCTTTCGCGGAATACGCGAGAAGCTCCGGGTTATAATCAACGCCGCAGGCTTTGCATATTTGCTCCTGCTCTTCTTTACTCTGTATGGGCTTTATTATCAACATAATTATATACTCCTTCCCTTAAATGATATCCGTCTTTTAAAGGGATTGCAAATATTTTTTTTCATTGTGATTGAGATATTTCCACTCTCCCGGACTCAGAGTTCCGATATTCAACTCCCCGACGCATACACGTTTCAATTTTAATATAACAAGCTCGCAATTTTCACACAAACGACGTATCTGCCTGTTTTTGCCTTCGTGTAATTCCATTTTCAGCGTCGTTTTACCGTTTTTGCGTTCAATTATGCTCACTTTTGCGGGCATAGTCATAACGCCTTCTATCTCAATCGGCTCGCAAAGCTTTTTCACCGTCGCTTCGTCTATTTCGCCGCGCACTCTCACATGATATATTTTCCGCACAAGCTTCGATCCTCTCGACGGGTGCATAAGCTTATTTGCCGCTTCGCCGTCGTTTGTGAGGATAAGAAGTCCCTCCGAATACATATCCAGCCGTCCGACCGGATAAATCCGCTCCTTAATATCTTTTACATAATCCGCGACGCACGGTCTGTCCTGTTCGTCTTTCAGCGTATTCACCACTCCCGCCGGCTTATACAGCATGACGTATACTTTCCCGTCCGCAGGCTTTACAATAAACCCGTCGAGAACAATCACATCAATCCCGGGCACAATCTTCATTCCTGTCCGAGCAGGTTCTCCGTTGACCGTCACCCTGCCTTTTTGTATTGCGTCTTCCGCCGCTCTTCTCGACATTGCCCCGCAGTCGGCGATATATTTGTGTATCCTTACTTCGTCCATTTTACTATTTCCATCCAAATCTTTCCCTTATTTTATCAATAAAAGACTTATTTTCACTAATATTTATATCTTCCGCGGCTATGAGAGCCGTCGAACCCACAATTTCATTTCTGTACCAATATACTACTTTTCCGATAACGTCGTTTTTTTTCACCGGCGCGTAAACAAACTTCGGCAGTTCTGCTACCGCTATGATTTCATCGGTATCGACGTACTTAAAAAAACTCGCGTAAACTTTTTCAGTATTTGTACAACGCAGCGTATCTTTTTTTACTTCTTTTCCGTTTGTGTCTATTCCGTTCACAACGGATGTGTAATAATTAAGTTCCATTTCATCGCATAATATTACTGACTGATAATTTTCAAATCCGTAATCAAGCATTTTTTTGTGATCCGCCCAGTCGCTGGGCGCGTTTATTGTCACGGCGACAAGCCGCACGTTATCCCTCTCCGCCGCAGACGAAAGGCATCTGCCCGAACGCTTTGTAAATCCCGTTTTAACTCCTATCGCGCCCTGATAACTGTTGAGCATTCTGTTGTGATTCCTCAAAAACCTTGCTCCTTCGTTTGAATCGGAACCGTCTTCATTTTTCGGATATATAACGCGTTTTTTTGTCGAAGTAATCTCCTTGAACTTATCGTTTTTCAGCGCGTACGCGGAAATCACCGCAAGATCGTATGCGCTTGTATAATGAAGCGCGTCGTCAAGCCCGTGGGGATTGGTAAAGTGGGTATTTTTAAGATTTAGTTCCTTGACTTTATCGTTCATCATAACGGCGAAATTTTCCACGCTTCCCGCGACGCAGACGGCGACCGCTTCAGCCGCGTCGTTTGCCGAATTAAGAAGAACTGCGTAGATAAGGTCTTCGAGCGTAAACCTTTCGTTCTCGCGCAGATATATCGACGATCCTTCGACCCCCGCGACTTCTTTAGGGATTTTGAATACTTTATCAAGAGGGACTCCCGCTTCCAATGCCACGATTGCCGTCATAATTTTAGTGGTGCTTGCCATCGGCAGTCTTTTGTCCGGTTCCTTTTCATATAAAACCTTGCCGCTCAACGCGTCAATGAGCACCGCGCTTTCCGCAGAAACCGATATATTAGCGGCTTTGCCCGAATCTTCCGCGTTTAAAGCGTCCAGACGAACTTCGGTTCCATATGCTACTGCGGAAACTTCTCCGTACTCTTTCGTTGCGTTCCCGCCGCGCGAAATAAATCCGCCGAACGACGTACAAAATAAAGCGGCGGCAAGCAGGAAAGTCGCCGCTCCGATTATCGTCCGCATTGATTTTTTCTTCATTCCGTTAAACCCCTGCCATATTTATTAAATGATTAATATTATGACAGAACTTTAAAAAATATACCGGATGAAAATTATTTTATCATATCTGATTAAAAGCTCTTACTGTCATTCTGAAGAAAGTAAACAGACTTCATTGTATATCTCACCAAATCCCATATCTCTTTCAACACAAATATCCAAATACCTGCGCTCGTAAAATTTTTTGGCTATTTCAACAGCTTTTGGGTTATCTTTTTCAAATATATCTGTTACGCGATTCATTTTGCCATTCCGTAATTTTAATTCAAAGCAGACTTGTATTGCCAATTGCGTAGTTTCCAACAATCCCAACTCGAAAGTTACTTCTATGTTTTTTGATGCTATATAGGAGTCGTCTTTACAATAATGTACGGCGCCGCAATAGCCGTCTCTTGCCGCAACCCGCAACTTTCGTAAATCTCCCATGACAAAAGTACCCATGCACATTGGACATGGTTCCATACAGGCATATAAAGTATATTTACTTGCGTTTGGATATTTTATTATATCAAGTTTTTGTATGGCTTCCGATTCAGCATGAGAAACGTTTGGATTCAATGTTGTATTATCAAAAAAATGATTTCGCCCGGATGAAATAATGTTATCATTTTCGTCGGTTATCACAGCTCCAATGGGTAAGCACTTATTTTTAAACGCTTCCCATCCCTGCTCAAAAGCGCCCTGCCATGGCTTTGCGATTAAATCCCACATATTGTTTTCCTTACATTATAAAATTTCTTCACTGCACCCGCCGCAGATTTCCTTTGTAAGTTCTTCCGCGCGTTCAGCGCAGTTATTCATAGCGTCGGCGATCATTTCGTCAAAACGGCGACTGTCGAGCGTCTCAAGCATTTTTTCCGTAGTTCCCTTTTTTGAAACGACCATTGAAATTAATTCGTCGGGAGTTTTGCCCGATTCTTCCATCATTTTTAACGCGCCCTTGAACACTTTCAGCACGACGGGATACATTTCCTCGGAAGTAAATCCGAATTGTTCGCTCCCTTTCACAAAAGCGCCGATCATTTTGTATACAACAGCGGGCGACGACGCGTTGACAGGGATTATGTTATTCATATCCGTTTCGTCAAGCACAATAATTTCGCCGATAGCTTTTAAAATCCCGCATATTTTGTCGAAATCAGCATGACTTACATACTTATTCTTTGTGACCGCGCACATTCCCTCGCCGGACATTAGGGCAGTATTTGGCATGATTCTGATAACGGGCAATTCGCTTCCGAGTTTACCGCATATAAAATCAATAGTAATTGACGCGCATATTGTTATAAAAAGCTTGCCGCTCAAACAAACGCCCATATTCTTTATATCATCCAGCAGACCGTTCATATTCTGCGGCTTAACCGCAAACCAAATTGTATCCGCTTCTTCAATCGCTTCGCATAGGTCGGCGGCAATACCCACGCCCTTTTTTTCAAATTCATCGTATTGGGATTTTATATTGTCAAACACGGTTATATCGGACGGCTTATAGTTCAGCTTGTCAATCATGGGGAATACGATCGCTTTCGACATATTCCCCGCGCCTATAAACAGCATTATTATTATCCCTCACTCATCCTAAATTCTGGAACGCGAAGTTCGGTATCGTCGAATTTATCAGGCTGTCCACATCGCGGTCGCTTCCGTTGAGCCATTTGAGCATTTCTTTTTTTGGGATAACGACAGGCATCCTGCTGTGGATCGAACTGATAACTCCCTCGGCTTCCCTTGTTATTATAACGAATCTTGCCTGTCTTTCGCCTTCGCGCGTTTTGTAAAAATCAAAAATTCCGGCTAAGTAGAGCATGGGATTGTTTTGTTCTTTTATCAGATATTTTTCTTTCCGCTTGCTTTGTTCCGCGCTTTTCCATTCAAAGAAACCGTTGGTAGGTATAATGCATCGGTTATGCAGAATGGCGTTTTTGAACATAGGCCGAAGAGCAAGACCTTCCGACCGCGCGTTTATAATGTTTCCGCTTTGCCTGGGATTGTCTATTCCCCAGCGGATAGGCACGGCGTCGATGCGGTTATTTTTTTGCGGAATGATGACAGGCGCGGTATTCCCCGGGAAAATCTCGCCTTTCCGCAAATCCCTGTATTCTTTTGTATCATTGTAATTTTGCCTGAGTTTTTCGAGTATTTTATTCATCTCATTAATATCGTCAGAATCGTCGATAATATAACGCCCGCACATAAATCAACCCTTCAATCATGTAATAAAATAATAAAAATTTTTGCCTGGAAACCATGAAAACTTATATTCAAAACAAAGTTTTCGTTATATATATTATAGCACGTTTTCCAATATAAAGTCAATAATATAATACAGATTTAACAATATTTTAATCGGAAAATAATTCGCCGGTATTATATATTTGCTCCTTATATTCAATGTCAATTATTTCTTTTTTACATACAATAATAACAACGGCAAATGAAAAAACGCGTTGTTTTTCTTTGCCGGTCAATAAAATTATAAGCATAATTGTTTATATACAAAATATTTTAGGAGGATATTTTACCATGCCTGAAAGAAATACCGGTTTCGGCGGCGGATCGGCTGCGTTCAGCTTCAAAGATACGGTTTGTATAGACTGCAACAAAATTATGGATTCCTGCCGCGATAAGGATTATCAACCTTTGATATGCAAGAATTATGTCTAACGATTAGTATTATAAATTCAACAATATCTGTATGTCAAAGTTAGAATCCCATTGCTTTTTTGTTTTGCTGTACACAATATAATTTATTATTTTTTTTAGAATTTTGTTTTTTTCTCCGGGGTTCAAGACTTCGTATTTTTCAAGCATACCTTTAATTTCGGGAACCAAATCGTTGACCGGTTTCGTTTCTTCCGCCAATTCATTGTTAAGGGTATCGATATTTTTTACAAGCTTTGCTATTTCGCCGTCAATATATTTTTTCCGCTCCGTAAACAATTCAATATCGTAAACTTTTTGCTCCAACAAATCGTACAAGCTGTTTAATTGAGCTTTTAATAAATCTATTTTTAAATTAGAATTTTCTATCGCGTTCCTGATATTATCGGAGTTTGAAGTTTTATCATCCGAAACGGGAACGTAATACTGATATTCCGAAACAATCTCTTTCAGCTTTTGTATGACAACCGTTTCTACCTTATCAACTCTTGTTCCTCTGCAACAGCCTTTCGTTGTACATATCAAATGAGGCGGCTGTTTTTTATTCTTATCATCCTGCATTTGAAGTTTATTCCCGCATACCGCGCATATAACCAATCCTGCCAACGGATTTCGGATTATTCCCGTATGGTGAGGAACGCACCCTTTACTGAGACGTATATTTTTTGCTTTGTTAAAAATTTCTTCGCTGATAATGGCTTCATGCAATCCTTCGGTAACGTTCCATTTGTTTTCGGGATTATAAATTGTTTTGTTTTTAGACTCTTCCCCGCTTTTTGCGTACGTGCGTTTTTCTGTCCCAAACAATTTTTCCTATATAAACGGGGTTTTTAAGTATATACCGGACAGTATTTCTATTAAATTTATCTCCCCTGCGCGGCTTAATTCTTAAAAAGTTAACGTAATCCGATATTTGAACCGAACCTTTTCCGCTTATATACATATCAAAAATAGTCTTAACAATTTCTGCTTCCTGCGGAACCGGTTTCAGCGACGGGCGGTTATCAATAGTAGTTTTTTCGTATCCAAACGGGGCGTTGGCTATATATCCTCCGTCGGAAATCGTTTTTCTGATTCCGGTACGCAAACGGCGTTTTATAATTTTCAATTCTTTACGCGCCATAAACGCTTCAAATTCGCTGTATTCTTCATCAAATTCATCGTTTAAATCATAAATTTTCCGCGGCGTAATGATTTTTGTTCCCGAAGCTTTAAAAGTTTCCAAAATAGCCCCTTGCTCCCGCATATTTCCGCGTCCCAATCTGTCTAAATCCATGCAGATAACCGCTTCGTATATTTCATTTTCTACATTTTGAAGAAGTTTCAACATTTCAGGGCGGGCAAACAAACTTTCGCCGGAAACAACTTCTTCAAATATATCCACTATATGCAATTTATTTTTTTCAGCGAAAGACAATAACTGTTCTTTGTGTCGCGAAAGAGTTTCTTCGTTGGTTTTCAATTCTTCCGCCCTTGATTTTCTCAAATACATTGCCGTTTCCAACAACTTCACCTCAATATATTAATGCTGCGTAATCACATTATAGCACTATTTATAATATTGTGCAATATATTCGTTCAGTTTGGATAAATTCAAATAAGTGAAGCCATACTTTGGACAATATGATAAAGAACACAAAATATAGTAAATATATTTGAATTACAGACCATTATTTCGCCGACAGCGAACAAGAACAGAGCGCCGTTTTTACTCCGTTCTTGTTTTTCATTTTTTAACCGGAGCTGTTTTTATTTAATTCTGTAGGATATTGGTTTCCGCTTTTAACGCCGTATATTACAGCGTTGAGAACTTTGGCGACTTCTTCAAGCCTTGCCGAGAGATCCTTCATTTCCATTGACGAAGCGGAATTTTCCTCCGCCGAAGCCGCGCTCTGCTGCGTTGTTTTTTCTAACTGGCTAACCGCGCTGTTAATTTGCCCGACTCCTTTTGATTGCTCGTCGCTTGCCTGTGAAATTCCGTTGGCTACGGTTTCCAATTCGCTTATACTGTTAAGTATGTTCGACAATGTTGCGTTTACATTCTGCGAATTTTCAATCCCCTGTTCAGTCAGGATTATATTTTTTTCAATGATATCCGTAGTATTCTGTACTTCTTCATTGCACCGCGCGGCAAGCATTCGCACTTCTTCGGCAACGACCGCAAAAGCTTTGCCCGCTTCGCCCGCCCGCGCCGATTCCACAGACGCGTTAAGCGAAAGTATAGTTGTCTGGAAAGCAATATCCTCGATAGCGTTAATAACTTTCGATATGGAGCGGCTCGAAACCGAAAGTTCGTTCATAGATTTTGTCAGGGCGTTTACCTCTTCAGAACCCTTAGCCGCAGCTTCAGCCGCGTTTCGCGTCAGGAGCAGAGCTTGCTGGGTGCTTCTGTTGTTATGTTCAATCATGCTCGCTGTTTCGTTCATCGTAGCCGAAGTCTCCTCAATGCTTGCCGCCTGTTCCATGCTCCCCTGCGCCACGGCTTCGCCTGAAGCGGAAATGTCGTTCGCCAGAAGCGCAAGCTTGCTCGAATATTCATCTATCCTGTCGTTTATCTGCGATACGCTCCGGCTTGATTTGTTCACAATCAAATATGATACGGCAAGAATAACTCCAATCGCCGTTATGCCGAGGATAACCGTAAGCAAAATAAGGCGGTTCACGTCTACAAGTATTTCTTTTAAAGGAACAAAGATGCCGACTGTCCAATACGTGCCGGTATCTCCTACAGTGAACGGAGCCGCGACGTAAAGCGCTTCCGTTTTTTTAACTTGAGAATATACCTGAACCGTATCTCCTTTTGAAGATGAATTCATCACGCTTTTCATCAAGTTTTCCACTTCCGGAGTAAATGTCCCGGATATATTTTTTCCGCGCAGATTTGAGTTTGGATGTACAGGCAGTTCGCCGCTCGCGCTGACCATAAAAATTTCGCTGTCTTTAAATATCTGTTCGTTTGCAAAATTTTCCTGCACTGCTTCAAATAAAATATCCGCGCCTACGACTCCTACCGTTTTACCCTTTACGACAATGGGAATCAAAAGGCTGCACATATAATTGTCTTTGCCGTCCGGCGTTGTGAACACACACGGATCCGTCCATATCTCGCCTGACGAGTTCAAAGCGTCCGCAAATTCCGTATCTTCATACAGGGAAGGCAGATATTCTATGGAAACGCCGTCCGATGAATCATCCCTCATTATATAAACGTTGAATCTTCCCTCGCTGTCAGAAAGCGGTGTGTTTTTATATGTTTCGTCGTTCCCGTCGAAGCCATTTGGTTTAAAATAGACATAATTCGCAAACATAGCGGGTGTATTTAACAATTCATTCGATAAAATATTAATTACTTCTTCTCTTGTCGAATCACTTTCGTTTTCTCCGTCAGCTAATAAAACAAGAATATTTCCGAGAGTTTTTACTGAACCAAGCGATTTTTCAAATTCCGACTTTGCATAGTTGGCTTCCCTGAATGCCATATTGCGCATACTTTCCAGCGCCATTTCAGTTGCAATCCGCGAAGAGTTAACAGCCGTCAGTATAACCGACGCCGATATACTTAAAGTCATTGTAAGGATAATTGGAAGAAGTATACGCCATTTCAATGTAAGCTTATTCATACTGTTTGCCCCTCCTGTAGCATAAATTTTTATCTGTATTTATAATAATATATTTATTATAGATATACATCAAACAAAGTATTATATCGGAAAAATTTTTTATAAACAAAAAGATTTATATTTTTAATGCGCTCAATCGCCGTTCCGATACAAACAAAGGTTTTTTATTAATGATAAATAGAAAAAAGCATTGTTATATTATTATAAAATTTTAAGTATATATATAATGGCGAAAACCACTTTGAAACTCAAACGGGGTGAAATTTTGACAGGGCAATCCGTAAAAAGGGACGTCAATGACATCAGCACATGGGTTTATCCTGACATACCGAGCGGAGTTACGGTAATAAGAAAAAAAAATGTTACAGAAGATGAAATATATGAGATATATAAAGAATGTATTGTCATACAGCGTAACGCTTACATACAAACGACAAAAAATAAATACGGCAAGTCACAGAGTAAAGAATTTACAATATAAAGCGTATTTACAAAATATAAGAGCCGTATAAACGGCTCTTATATTTTTGCAAATCTCAAATGCTGATAGTCTTATGATAAGGATTGCCTTGAAGACCTCAAAGTTTTTTTGTGCGATTATGCGCAGGAAATTGTCGACCACGCGACAAACATAAGATGCAGGGACGCCGAGATTATCTGGACTCATGTCACAGTCGAACCCATCGCCTTTAACAGAGGCTTTTATCAAGTTGACATACGCTTCTTCTTCAAGCTCGAGTTTGAAGTATGCGTATGCCTCGGCAAAACTCAGACTATCGAAGGGATAGCGGTATTCGATAAAAAAGTTATCCTGTTCGGCAGCGAAGGAAACATAAATATATTCAAATCCGACCCGTCGCATAACAATTTCTGCGGAGCGCCCGAATTTGATGCGGATAATATAAAAAATAATCTTCCCATAGCCGTCGTTGAAGTAGTTGATCCAATATGTCTCGGCGTTAAAATTCTTGAAAAAGGTTTTAATTGTTATTGCTGCTGCTCGCCCGATTCGATTCCCGAACACGTTTCCGGCAGCATCAGGGGTCAACTCAGTGAAAGCGGCGATAAAGAATTGGTAGTCACTCTCGGTATCTTCGCTATCATAAGGCTTGAACGCCCGACTCAGATCGTCGTTCCTTGCAGCGAATATTGCATCCCTGAAAAGGAATGCCCGCCTTGCGAAGAAGAAAATCCCTGTGATTTATTCAAGAAAATGAAATTCCCCATCGGCGAATTCTTCCCGCCGTCGATAGGAACGCTTGGCGCCAATGATAATATTCTGGAAAGAGAAAGAAACAGAGACAGAGATGCGAAATGCTGCGGCAAAGATTTCAAAGATAAAGACTTCAAATAAAAATTAAATACAAAAAGGGCATATACTCCTTTCGTATATGCCCTTTTACACGTAAATTATTAAAGTACTTTATTCTTCTTCGCTTGTTTCTTCGGCGACTGCTTCTTCCGTCTCTTCAGTATTTTCCGTTTCTTCTGTTTCTTCCCCGATTTCGGTATTTTGTGAATCTTCACCGTAGAAATATACTTGTGAATCTTCACCGTTAATGTTCGGAATCGTTGAGAAATCAGTTATATAGTTGCCGTCGATGGAAATATACGAAGCTCCGCCGAGAGAATTGAGCGGGGACACATCGACGATTTTATTGTTCGACAAACTGAGCGATTTGATCGTAGTTAAGTTTCCAAGAACCGTTATGTCTTCAATCTCATTATCGCCGGCGTTGAGCGTTTCGAGCTTTTTCATTGACTCAAGAACGGATATATCTGAGATACTGTTCGCGTCTATATAAAGCTCTTTTATTTCGGTGAGAGATGACATATACGATATATCGGACGCTCCGGTGGAACTAATGCTCAAACCGGTAAGTTTCGTAAGCTTTCCGATAACGTCCGCCGATTCCAAATTAGAATTATAGGACAAGTCAAGCGATTCAAGATTCTTCAAATTTTCAAGAACGGCTATATCCGCAATGGAATTATACGACAATGAAAGGTTCGTCAGGTTCGTAAGTTTTGAAATTTCGCTTACATCTGAAATTCCGCATCCGGACAAGCTTAAACTCGTCAAATTCGGGAAATTTTCAAGCGGCGA
The DNA here is from genome assembly GCA_023690525.1 of Holotrichia oblita. Classification (NCBI taxonomy): domain Eukaryota; kingdom Metazoa; phylum Arthropoda; class Insecta; order Coleoptera; family Scarabaeidae; genus Holotrichia; species Holotrichia oblita. The sequence continues at coordinate 1,010 of JALQSN010000711.1, read as the reverse complement.
AAGGTCTTCCAAAGTATTATACATAAGGAGGAGGGCGGTAAGATTTTTCAAATCCTTAATATCGTTCAAATCGGAAAAATTCGTATATTGGAGGACAAGCCTTTTCAACGATGTTATTTCATTAAGTATTTGGAAATTGTTAACGGCATACCCGTTGAAAACAAAGTTTTCAAGCGACGGCATATTTTTCAGCGCGTCCAGATTTGTGAACGCAGACTGCCCCGTTATCGAAAGATATTGAAGCCCCGTCATATATTTAACACATTCAAAATTGTTCGGTACGGACTCAACAGTTACAGTTTTGAGATGAGTGGAAATATCTTCCTCATTTTCTTCGTGTTCATGGGCAGTTTCGTTTTCTTTGTTATAAATATCCATCGCTTCGGAATAACCGATATTAATATCATACGTTCCGTCCGCATCCCCGTAATAATCGGTATTCGCAGTGATGGAAAAATATTTTATTGCCGCAAGGTCGCTTTCGCTTATATTTATCGGATATTTGCCCAACGCTTCAGAAAGAGCGTTTTTAAGCGTTGAGTCATTAATAAGCGCGGATTTTGTAACTACCCCGCTCGCCACAACGTAAACGGTGAGCGCGAGAACCAGGATATTTAAAATTATCAAAAATGCCGCGGTACTTTTACCGTTATTTTTTTTAGCCTTTGATTTTGCCATTATTCCCTCCGAAAAATATTTTTATTTTCTATTCAATTTAAACTATAACAGGAAACATAATACCACTTTTCAACATAAATGTCAAGATTATTTAAATATATTAATATATATTTAATATATTTATATTTTTTTACTCAATATTTCTATATATTTATTTCTGAAACTCAAAAACTCTTCTTTTTCCACTGCTTCCCTTATCTTTTGCATGAGAGAATTGTAGAAATAGAGATTGTGCGTCACTAAAAGACGCATTGCGAGCATTTCATTTACTTTCAACAAATGCCGGATATATCCTGATGAAAAGTTTTTGCAGGCGTGACAATTACAGTCTT
>JALQSN010000710.1:0-25575 GCA_023690525.1 Holotrichia oblita | reverse complement strand
CGTTTATTTTTTACCGCATTAATGGCGGCTTCGTTTATCATATTGGCCAAATCCGATCCAACTGCACCGGATGTTGCCAATGCAATTTCATCCAAATCAACTGTCTCATCCATCAATACCTGTTTGGAATGTACCTTCAATGTCTCCAGGCGACCTTTTAAATCCGGTTTGTCGACTATAATTCGTCTGTCAAAGCGCCCCGGTCTTAACAGTGCCTTATCCAACACTTCCGGCCTGTTCGTCGCCGCTAAAATCAACAAACCCTTGGATGTATCAAATCCATCCATCTCCGCCAATAACTGGTTCAATGTCTGTTCCCTTTCATCATTCCCACCGTAACGACTGTCACGACTCTTGCCAATGGCATCAATTTCATCAATAAAAATAATACATGGCGCTGAATTTTGCGCCTGTTTAAACAAGTCACGCACACGGGAGGCTCCCACTCCCACGAACATTTCTACAAAGTCTGATCCTGACAGAGAAAAAAACGGTACCTTGGCTTCTCCGGCCACTGCTTTTGCAAGCAGGGTTTTACCGGTTCCCGGAGGCCCTACCAACAATGCCCCTTTTGGTAATTTTGCCCCGATTTGTACATATTTCCCAGGATTGTGAAGAAAATCCACCACTTCCTGTAGTGATTCTTTCGCTTCATCCTGCCCTGCCACGTCCTTAAACGTAACACCGGTAGACTTTTCAACGTAAACCTTCGCAGTACTCTTACCGACCCCCATCATTCCGCCGCCTGACTTCGTTATCTTTCTCATAAAGTATCCTAATATGAGCCATACAAACGCAAGCGGAAGAATATATACCAGAATGACATCCAATATGGTGGATTTGGAATCTGGAATTTCAGTCTCAATCGTAATGTCCTTTTCCTTAATCACCGGTAAAAGCTCCTTACTATTCAAATAACCGGTATAATAGGTTATTTCCGTAAAAGCGTTCTTCGGCTGTTCCCGCGGAGTAATCACAATCTTATTAGATGTAAATCGAACGCTTTTGACTTGATCCTCTTCCACCATCTCAAGAAATTTATCATACGAGATCTCCTCTGTATTCGAGTTGGCATAAAAGCTGCTAAAAAAGCTCATTGCTATTAATGTCATCAAAGCTACGATAAGAAATAGAAGCAACGTTTGTCTGTTCTGTGGCATTTTATTTCCTTTTTTATCTTTATCTGGATTTTGACCCATGCTCATCCTCCTTTAATTTAATATGTGTGAAAGAAAAATTCTTTCCATAAGATGCTCTTTCCATTATAATGATACTTATCTTATAAATCAATATAAATCATGTGAAACTTTGTACACATTTATTACCAATTAGTTTCTACTCACAGCCGTTTGTCTACATGATGCATCTAGCATGTGAAGCAATCTGTCCTCCTCCGGGATTACAGATTGCTTCGCATGCTTGAGACATTTATTTAAAATAATCATCTGTGAAATATCTATTTTTTATATCTATTTTTCTTCAGATTTAAAGATTATCTCATCCGGATAGACTAATCCCATCTTCTCTTGGGCATATTCTTCAATAAATTTTTTTGTCTGCATATACTTTTCCCGCTCCTGCAATTCACAGGTGCGTTCTTCTTCTGCCTGAAGCTGCTTGGTCAGCTTTGCTATTTTTTTCTGATATTCCTGATCCCTTGCTTGTAATTCAATACTTCGAACAAAAAATACCGATACTAACATAATGACTACTACCGTAACTAACAACATGCCTATTTTATTTTGCTTTCTCCTGCGTCTACTCCTTACTTTGCTCACCATCTGTCCTCCTCAACTGCCGCCATCGTTGGTTTTATTTTTTACTTAGACCTATCTTAACTGTTTTAAGCAATTTCTTCAATCTTTTTTTTATATTTTTTATAATCTTTTTTTCTATTCTTACTATTTTCTTAACTGTCCTTATTAATAATTTACGAACAATGCGGATAGGGGTTGTCATTATTTTTAACATTTTACCGATAAAATATAGTATTTTGTTAATTATAAATGCCAGAAATCGAACTATATATTGACTAATGCTGACATTATAAAGAATCATTCCCAGCAAGATTCCAACAACGAAAAACCATCTGATTATTCCATCATTTTCTTTTAATAAGATATAAAAAATCAAAAGACTACTGCAAAACCAATATATAAAATCCTCAATTGCAATAACAATACTCCCATGTTTAAAAATTCTTCGGATAATTCGTAATACATCGTATGCTATCAGTAATACCATGCCTGCAAATGCTGCATGAAGAAAGAAGAACAGCTCCTTACTAATTTCTTCGCTCATATTCTGTCCCCCCGCCACTTAATATGTACGCACAATTACTTAAACAACCTTCCGAAAAAAGATTCTCCCGTCTTATTTGCAGATAGCTCTGAATAGGTGAAACTGTCAATTTTTCCGTCTATATCGACCTCCCTTTTTCTAAAGAAAGTCTTTTTACGTGTAAGTCGCTCCCCTTAATCATAAGCATTCCCTGATCCGTTTCCAACAAAATTTCTGCAATATCAAAAGACAATACATCGGCTACACCGGTTATTATAGCCGCTCTACGATTCTGAATCGTTAACTTATGTGGTACTTTTACTTTTTCTTCCATGCCCAAATCCCCCTTTTTGTGAATTGAAAGCATTGTAAAGCGAACATTCGCTTATCTGCGTTCACATTAATTAGTGTAGTGATTTCACTTGGTCGATGTACGCACATACTATGTATGCGGTACGTTCTTGCATGGGTGAAATCACAAACGTCAGAGTGAAAGTGTTTTTCTTTCACTCTTGATGACTGAATTGTTATGTTATTATACTTTACATTATATGAAAAAAAAGGTTGTCTATGACTATTTTTGTTCGCATATAAAACGCACATAAAAAAAGCCTGTTTCAGATTTTACTCCAAAACAGACTTTTTATAAAAAACGATAAAGCTCTTTTGCTTCATCCTTTCTTATGGTTTCTTGCACATTCACAACCTCAACCTTAACGGCCTTTGTTCCAAATGCAATTTCAATAATATCGCCTACCTTTATGTCCAAGGAGGCCTTTGCAACTTTATTATTCACTAAAACTCGTCCTGCATCGCAAGCTGCATTAGCCACGGTTCTTCGTTTAATGATTCTGGAAACCTTTAGAAACTTATCTAATCTCATTTTTATACATTGATACTATCTTTTAAAGCTTTACCCGCTTTAAATTTAGGTGCTTTCGAAGCGGCAATCTTCATAGGCTTTTTGGTTATCGGATTAACACCCTCTCTTGCTGCTCTGTTCACAACTTCAAAAGTACCAAACCCGACTAATTGAACCTTTTCGCCTTTCTTTAATTCTTCTTCCACTACCTCTGTAAAAGCTTTTACTGCTTTTTCGGCATCTTTTTTTGACATTTCCGTTTTCTCCGCAATCGCAGTTACCAATTCTGCCTTATTCATGGAAAAACTCCTCCTCTTTAAATTATATAGTTAATAATCAGCCCCTGGAATTCCTTGATTCTCAAAGCTTTCTCTATATTTATACCTACATTTCCATGATTTGTCAAGGATTTTCAAAGATTTTCTTCCATAAATCTTCCATAATGTGCAATCTTACTGTAAATAGTATCAGAAAGTACCTGCTCTGCATGAATACCCATCAATCTTGAGATATGAGCCAATGAAAATAATAGTTCCCCCATGATTTCATTTAATGCCTCTTGACAATTTTCTTCTTTCGCATCCTGAAATGCACTGATAAGCTTTTGTATGCGTAACATTGCGTGCTCATATGTTTCACCGGCATGATTTAACCCATCCGTCTTTTTCGATACCTTCTGAGCCCTTGTGAGTGCCGGAAGCTCTATCGGGATTTCGGACAGTTCTCCCGCCTTCGTGTGTTTTTTGGCCTTTTCTTGTCTTTTAATCTCTTCCCAGTTCCTTAATACTTCCTTGGCCGAATCTACTTGCATATCTTCAAAAACATGCGGATGACGGCGTATCATTTTACGGCTAATTTCAGAGATAACATCCTCCATCGCAAAACGCCCTTCTTCCTTGGCTATCTGACTGTGCATGGCAACCTGCAAAAGAACATCCCCAAGTTCTTCTTTCAGGTTCTCATCGTCACCCGTTTCTTTTAAAATACGGATGGCGGCTACTAATTCAGCCGCCTCCTCCATCATGCAGGGTCTTAAGCTTTCATGCGTTTGCTGTTTATCCCACGGACAACCATTCTCGCCCCGCAGTCTTGCAATAATTTCCAAAAACTCCTGAAATGTATATTGATCTTTCATAATATAGTATATGCCTCTCCGTTTTTTGTCTTTTACAGCATTTTCTCTATCATTGCCAATACGTCTTTACCCAAGGCTTCTGATTTCCCATTCGCATCCTCAAGAGAAGTTCCCTTTACTCCATAATAAAATTTCACTTTCGGTTCCGTACCAGATGGCCTTACACACAGCCATGCATCTCCCGTAAGGTCATAATACAAAACATTCGAACTTGGAAGTCCGGTTGTCGTTACTTCTCCTGTTTTCATGCTTTTAACGGTATTAAGCTGATAATCTCTTGCAGATACCACTTCATATTCACCGACTTTAACCGGAGGATTATTACGAAGCGTTTCCAATATCAATTGGATTTTTTCCAAACCTTCCATGCCTTTCAATGTAATGGATGTAACATCATCCTTATAGTATCCATATTGTTCATACATGGCAATCATGGCATCCCATAATGTCTTCCCCTGTGTTTTATAATAGGCAGCCGCCTCACAGAGAGCCATCGTGGCCACAATCGCATCCTTATCCCTTGCATATGTGCCAATCAGGCAGCCATAGCTTTCCTCAAAGCCAAATAAGTAACTCCCCTTGCCCGATGTTTCAAACCCTAATATCTTCTGGCCAATAAATTTAAAGCCCGTTAGTACTTCTATCAACTCTATTCCATAATGCTTCGCAATCGCATCCGCCATATTCGTCGTAACAATGGTTTTAATTAATGCACCATCGTTCGGAAGACCCTTTGTTTCCTTCGTTTGTCCAATCACATAGTCCGCCAAAAGGCATCCTGACATATTGCCCGTCAGGGTAATGTATTCACCTGAATTCACGTCCTTTACGTAAACACCCAATCTGTCTGCATCCGGATCGGTTGCCAATACTAAGTCCGCATCTACTTCCTTGGCAAGTTTTAATCCCAATTCAAACGCTTCCGCCGCTTCTGGATTTGGATAGCTTACTGTCGGAAAATCGCTATCCGGAAGCTCCTGTTCCTTTACAACATAAACATTTTCAAATCCCAGCTCTTTTAACACTCTTCTAACAGGAATGTTGCCGGTCCCATGAAGCGGACTGTATACGATCTTAATATCTTTTTGAGCTTCTTGAATGCTGTCCCAATGAAGTACCTGCTTTTTCAATTCTTCAATATAGGCTTCGTCCACTTCTTTGCCTATCGGAATGTAAAACCCTGCTTTCAGGGCTTCCTCTTTTTTCATCGTCTTAACCGCATTAAAATCTACTACTTTTTTAACTTCATTCATAATGCCATTGTCATGTGGCGGCGTTATCTGTGCACCGTCTTCCCAATACACTTTATATCCGTTATATTCGGGCGGATTATGGCTTGCCGTGATATTTATGCCCGCAATACAATTCAACTTACGAACTGCGTACGATAACTCCGGGGTCGGTCTTAAGCTTTCAAATACAAACGCCTTTATTCCATTAGCGCTCAGACACATCGCAGCTTCATCGGCAAATTCCGGAGACATCCTCCTTGAATCATATGCAATTGCAACTCCACGTTCTCGTGCATCAATCCCCGAGATATAATTTGCAAGTCCCTGTGTCGTTTTGCGTACCGTGTAAATATTCATGCGATTTACGCCTGCGCCAATAATTCCCCTCAACCCTGCCGTGCCGAACTCCAGTTCTGCATAAAAACGTTCCTTAATCTCGTTCTCATCCCCTGCAATCTCTCTCAGTTCAGCTTTTGTTTCCTCATCAAAATAAGGATTATCCAGCCACTCCTCATAAATTTTTTTGTACTCCATTTCTTTATCCTCCTTAAACATTTATCATTTTCAACCTATTCTGCCGCCAAGTCAGGTAATGTAAACGTCACATCCGTATCCTCCGTCCCCACTTCGATCGTATAGCTTTTCGTTATATAACCCGATTTGCTAAGCGTCAACGTATGCGTACCTGATGTTTTTGAAAAACTTACGGGCGCAACACCTACATAGGAATCATCAAAATATACGGCTGCGCCTTCAGGTTCGGAAACATGAATCTTATACAGGCTGCTTGTAATATTAGGCGTCGTAGTCGTTGTCGGATCCGGCGTTACTATTCCATCCGAAGATACGGTTGCCGTAGGTTTCGGACTCGTCTGTCCTTCCGTACTTGCATTAAGCTCTACTTTCTTTTGAATTAACGTCTGGTTTACTTTCAGGTCCATCGTTACATCTTCATAGCCATCTGCCTTTACAATAACTCTATACGTGTCATATTCCAGTAAAATCTGACTGCTGAAGTCGGTTTCCTTACCAGCAATATAAAGGGTTGCATCCTCCGGCTTGATTGTGAATTCTACCGTTCCATATTTGACTACCTTCGCTCCCAAATCGGTAAAATCGACAACGGTCTCCTTATTTCTGGCAACCGCTGCCCCTAACATGCCTCCAAATCCATCTTTTACAATTTTAACGTCATAATTTCCTTCCGGTGCAACAATAAGCATATTTTCCTTAACCGGTTTGATGATTTTCCCAATCTCTATCCATCCGTCAATAAACTCCTCAATTCCCGTCAGGCGAATATAGCCATGTCCTTTTTCAACCGTAACAGACAAAACAACCCCGTCCCTGCCCCGGATTGTCAACACATCCTGCTCACTCAAATCCATGAGGCTCACTTCCTGCCCATCAGACATGATAACCAAATCGTCCTTGTAATAGAATTGTTTGTTGCCGATTTTTATCCTTTGATTATTTGTATCCACCTTCCAGTTTGAACTATTATATTCCCATATATCGCTTTTATATTGAATGCCCGTCAACTGTACCTTCTTACTATAGTAATAAGCCTGTACTACGTCGCCGGGATTGACCTGTGCCATTGTCATTGCCATATTATATTTATCAAGAACCTGTGTTGCTCCCGTATACGTTAATGTATAATTTATTCCCGTTTCCACTTCCTTAAGTATTACAATCCCGGCATCGGTATCCACGGTTTTTATGACCGCCGTCATTTGTGAATCATATTGTATCTGCAAACCGGTACCGGTTTTGGCAGTTTCAACTGGAACCGCTGAAGAAGGATGCGAGTATGCATATCGCCCATCATTATATTCCGCCTCCTTCTTTTTTCCACAGGCACACATAATAGTTGCCGTAAGAGTAAATAATAAGAATAATAACCAATATTTGTATCTTAACACTTCGTCACCTCTTATACGCAAGGATTAAAAACTGTTCCTTTGTATCTTTATTTCCCAAAATGGTAAGTCAAGTTTTATTATGCACATGTACCATTATACATGAAATTTCTCAGAAAACAAACTAAAATCGTGAAATTCCAAATAGATAATTTAGGAATTTGTTTTTTTCTTCTGATTGACAAACAATTTTCTCTAATTTTCCGGTACTTCTTTCCGATATCCAGGATTTTCTGGAGTTGTAATAATAGTTTGCTATCTTCCAAAACTTCTCTGGAAACAAAAATCTGGCATATAAATCTTTGCATTCTTCTTTTTGCAATGGATTTTTACGGTCATAGGCTTCTAACATCTGTTTTGCAAGATCTAAGTCCCAATTATGCTTTTCCAGAATTTTACGCATAAAATGATATAAGTCTTCCATTTGAATTCCGCAATGGCATTTATCAAAATTTGCTGTGAATACATTTTTTTCTTCTAAAAAGACATTATGCTGATTATAATCCCCGTGGCAAATACAACCTCTCCTACAAGATTTTCTTAATAATTCATCCGCATATTCATCCTGCACACATATAAGCGCATTTTCTCCTTGTCTGCGAAACTCCTGATAGTATTTCAGGAAATATAACTCAAAACTAGTCTTCCTCTTTTTTTCTCGAATGTATGTTCTTATTTTTTTTAATTCTTTCAAATGCTTTGTATATTCATCATATTGAGTAGGAACTTCCATTGATTCCCTCACACAAACGGATTGTAGAACATTATGTACTTCTGCAAGATTGTTGACCGTTTGTATAATCTCGGCAATATCCCTGACATTACATTCTCTGCCTGTTGTCCATGCCTTCACGACAAATACATTATCCTCTTTATCCCTTGTCACTAATTCCCCGTCTTTATTTCTTAAAAAATAGTCCACTCCCATTTTTTTGCCGTCCTTTAATCGTAGACATATTTCTTGTATAAATTCTGCTTTTTGCACGGAACCCTGATATTCCTTTAACAGAAAATTCCCCTGCTCTGTCTGACAGATGTAGGCGCCTCTTCCTCGGCATATGTTTTTTATTTGTAATTCATACCAATCTAATATCTTTAAATCCTTTTCGTTCAATACTTCCCCTCCCCGTATAATCACATAACTATGCAGGCTGACGCACACGCATGCCTCAAACGCAGCACCTTATCGTTTGCGACATATACTGTCCTTCGCATTCTTTCTATTTTATGAGGGGGGGTAAAAGTATGACTACAGTACATAGATGCCGGTGCATAGTATTTTTCATCTTCAGGGATGGTCTTCTATCCACTGCTTTCCTATTTCCATTGTCATAAGTGCCTGCATTGAAACAATACAACTCCCGGTATGCCATAAAGTACAATCCCCATATAAATTGTTCCGATAATAAAAACCGGGGGAACTCCGAGACGGTTTCCTATCAACTTTGGTTCCAAAAGTTCCCTTATAAAGCTACTGATTAGATATAAGCTAATGTACATTGCCGCTTTAAAGAAATCACCCTGAAAGATTTTCACTACACTCCACGGTATCAATACAGAACCGGTTCCAAAAAACGGCATCGCATCCAAAAGCCCTATTACCGTACCTAAAAGAAGAGCATTGGGCTGCCTGAGGAACCAAAATATGAGGGTAGACAAAGAGCTTACAATTAATACAAGGATACATTGTGCCCGAAGATAAGATCCTCCTGCATAGAAAACCTTTTCCTTTATTCTTTTTATATTGGAATAAAAAGCATTTTTCTTCAGCATTTCAAGTAATTTTTCATAATCTTTCGTCATCAATATTGTAGTAACGATAATTATGACTAATACGCCTATGATTTTTACTGCGCCTTTTGCATACGCATAGGAGTAACTCATAATTCCCGAGGAAATATTATCCCCCATTTTTGCCAAAGTCTGATAGATACGACTTAACAAATAAGGCTGTACATATTCAAACCGAAGTCCAAACATTCTTTCAATCTGTAAACAACACTGCTGTACAAATCCCTGCATTTTTTCTTCATACAGCTCTACATTTTGAAATATACCGGCTAACTGTTCAAACAGAACATGCAGTAACCACCAGAACACTCCACCTATTGCTGCGATAATGCCAAAGAACAAAACCAGAACGCTGATTCCTTTGCTGATTTTCAGCCATTTTCGAACCCATTTTGCTATTGGATGAAAAAGTTCCATTAATATAAACGCTATTAGAAATGGAAAAAACATCCAGAACAAATACCGCAATCCGATATATAAAACTACACTTATCACTACATATACTAATAGATCTCTCCATTTTTTTTTCATTCACATCACATCGCTTTCATCATAAACAGGCGCATATTGGCGGCGGTATGTTATTCTCCTGTAAAAGTTGCAATAAAAAACAAATTTTTACAGACTAAGGAGAATAACATATGGAATAAAGGGCATACTGCCTTATGAAATTTCCATTTTGATTGCAGCCTTGGCGGCGGTATGATATAGTATGAGTTAAAGACTGGCTGTATATGCAAATTTACTAAAAATATTTCCCCTTGGTCTTATCTGAAATGTTATCTGCTCCTTTGTATCAGGATGCTGAAAATGAATTTCATGGGAACAAAGCGCCATCTGAAATTTCCCCTTTTTATTTTTGTAAGATAAGTTATACTTCGTATCCTCTACAATTGGATGACCCGCATGACTCAGTTGTACGCGAATCTGGTGATGTCTTCCGGTTATGAGATGGATTTTCAATAACTGGCACCCTTCGTTTTTTTCTAATACCTCGTATTCCAAGATAGCCTTTTTGCTTCCCTTTACTTCCTGTTCTGTCACTCTCGACGTATTTGTTTTTCCATCTTTCAAAAGATAATCGGTAAGTACTCCTTCTCTTTTTCAAAATTGCCCTTCGTCACGGCGAGATAATACTTATCCATCTGCCGTCCGGCCACCTGTCTGCTTAGTTCCGCGGCCGCCAGTCTGGTCTTGGCAAATACAATAACCCCTTCCACCGGTTGGTCTAATCGGTGTACAATACCTATATATTGTTGTCCCTTTTGCTGATATATATAATTTTTTAACATACTCTCCATATCAAGCACACCGGCAGTCTTGCTTTGTACCGGTATACCTGACGGTTTTTCACATACAAGAATACTGTTATCTTCATATATAATATTACATTTTAAATTCATCTCGTTTTCCTTCCTTTTTCTTTTTATCTGATTCTTTATTATTATAATCGTAATCCATAAATGACTCAAGTACTCTAGTCAACTCCTACAGTGAAACCCCATTGCTTTTTTGATACTTCCATTCATGGTTTGTTTTTAAACCCGGCATTCTTAAATGTTTATCTGACATACAAAAACTTAACCGGAATATATTTAAGTAAAGAAAACATATTGAATTGTCATGTGATTACGACAATGGAGGGCTTATGTTAAATTATCTCTGGGGATTTATGATTATTATAGGTATTGCGTATGGGGCACTGCATGGAAAGATGCAGGAGATTACGAATGCGGCGTTAGATTCCGCCAAAGAAGCAGTTACTTTATGCATCGCAATGATTGGCATAATGGCATTATGGGTAGGATTGATGGAAATTGCAAAGAAATCCGGACTTATTGATAGTGCGACTAAGAAGATTCAGCCGTTTGTGCAATTTCTATTCCCAACGATTCCAAAAAACCACGAAGCGCTAACACATATATCAACCAATATCATTGCGAATGTTTTAGGATTGGGATGGGCGGCCACGCTTATGGGACCTCATGGCGATGAAGTCTCTGGCCGAACTTGACAAAGAGAGAAACGGAGGTAAGGCGACCGGAGTGGCTTCCAAGGAAATGTGTACTTTTTTAATTATCAATATCTCGTCTCTTCAGCTGATTCCGGTGAATATTATTGCTTACCGGAGTCAATATGGTTCCGTAAATCCGGCTGCTGTTGTGGTGCTATAAGATTATAGCAACCCTTGCCAGTACATTGGCGGCGATAATCTTTTGTAAGATAATGAATAAAATTAAAAAATATTAAAACAGCAGGCTATATACATATTTAATCAATCATGCAGGTTTTGATACGGAAATTTCAGGTATTACAAATTTCCACGTTTTAGTCAATAATAATGAAAAAGCTATCGTAACGAATATGGCTAATGGGTATCAAAATACAAAAGCGGGCGATTGTAACGCCCGTTTTGTATTATAAAGAATATTCGAATACGATATACTAGATTAATTTTTCTGATCTTAACATTATAAATATTTATAGTTTTACGCTCTTCAACTTCAATACCCAATCCTTATGCATAAAAGTCCCGACCGGTGCCTGAAATGTCATCAACTCATCCTGATTCACCCGGCCTACGTAACTTTCCGTTCCGCTTACCGGATCAAACCACCATGCATCGGCATATTTTCCTTCTATTGGATGTGGATTTAATATAATCGGCCTGCCCGTGTAATTATAAAATAACGCAAAATCCTCTCCTGCAAATGCTGAAATACGGTTATGGCGCAAGCCTTCCTTATAGGCTAACAGATGCTGAGCCGCCTTTCCCTTCTCAAACGAAATGGAATTCATCAACTCCGCCATCTTACTCATGTTATCCGCACCATGACTATGAACCGCATCCTTCCAATTAATGGTACAGCCATATGCACCCGGCTCGGAACCGTCTCCCGGATAAAACTGCATAATCGAACTATGTCCAAAGGTAAATCCACATGCCCCGCCCAACACGGACCAATACGCAAACCTCCTGATATCATAATCTTGCCAGAAGGGTTGGGATGGATCATGCAGTCCGTGCGGTACATGCTCATAGGATGGTTCCCCATCCAGTACCGGCTTAATATTTCCGCATTCGTTTACCCGTTCAATATAACGAAACGTGTCTTCTCCATAAAAGTAACCCATCGTCATGCTGTCATCCCACTTTTTCAGGCTTTTCTGGTCATATCGACGATGTCCTGACTGGAACATGTAGAAGTCTATCCATTCGGAGTCCGGAAAATAATCGCACGTTACCGTCCTGCCAAACGGATGGAAGGTCACAAGCTTCTCGGGATTTTCCGCTTTCAGTTTTCTGCCCATTTTGGACCAAAATTCAAATCCATCCGTACCCTTGCAGTCCCCTCCGGTAATCCATATAATGTTAGGGGCAGCTCCATAGCGGTCTGTCAAAAATTGGGTGTAAGTCTCCACATTATCCTCCGTCAGGCGTTTGGACTTATACATGCCACTCCAGATTGGAAGCAGGCCTAAATACAGTCCCAATTCCTCCGCCTTTTTTACGGAGTAATCTACCAACTCCCAAAAGCCATCCTTTTCAATATTCGGCTTGGTAAAGTCTTCCTCCAAAAATGCAAGTTTTCCGTCTACCGTCATCGTCGGCCACATATGGGCGATTGTAATTTGAATTACATTAAACCCTTTGCTTGCCCTGTTTTCAAGATATGCATCGATTTCCTCCCGCGTCAGCTTGCAAAACATCAGCCATGCGGTATCGCCCAACCAGAAAAACGGCACTTCCCCATTCTGAAAAAACCTCTTATTGTCGGATACGCGAAGTATCCCATTATCCCATGGTTTCTTTTGCATGTTACGAACCCTCCCATATTATATTTGGTTACGATATCATTGCCTCAAAGCCGTCGCCTACGGTTTCATCATCAAAATGAACAAACGTATCCACATCATTTTCCTTTGTAACGGTTACATTTTTCAGATGGATATTCTCCGCCATCTGGCAACGAATTCCCTGTCTTGCAACAATATTAATATCTTCAAATGTAATGTCATGAATCGGCAGCTGTTTTAAACCGTCAATCTGAATTGCCTGACCGGAACCCTGACATACAATATTTCTTAATGTAATATTTTTAAATTCCGGAATATCCTCCGGTACGATATCTGCGGAATCCTTCGCTCCGTCATATCCCATCGTGAATAAGACAGCCTGTTTCGGAATATTGATCATATAAATATCTTCCAAGGTAATATCTTCTACAACGCCGCCTCTGCCAAGCGTGCTTTTAAAACGGACTCCAATATCCGTTCCCATAAACGTGCAATTAGATATCTTTATGTGTCTTAATCCTCTTGACATCTCGCTTCCGACTACGAATCCGCCATGACCATGATACACGATACAATCCCTGATGCTGACATATTCCGTCTTAATAGGTGTTTGTCTACCCTCCGCATCCTTGCTTACTTTCATACATATCGCATCATCACCTACATCAAATTTCGAATTACTGATATCCGCATATTTACAGGATTCCAAATCCAGACCATCTCCGTTTTGCGCATTCCATGGATTCCGGATAAACACATTGTGAAGCGTCAAATGTTCGCAGAATACCGGATGGACATTCCACGATGCTGAATTTTGAAAGGTAACTCCATCAAGCAGTACCCTTTTGCATTTTATCAGGCTTACAAGCACCGGACGATAATAATCATAATATTGCTGCGCACGTTCTAAGGCGTTTTCTTCGTCAGGTTTGATATCTTTATTCTTATGACCGTCATAAGAAGACTGTGAAGGAAACCATACCGCCCGCTCGCCTTCTCCCGTTGTCACGCCGCCTTGTCTTAATAATTGCTTCCACTGTGCATCCGTCATCTTAGAACGCTTTACCAATCTCCAAAGATGTCCGTTGCCGTCAAAGACCCCTTCACCGGTAATGGCAATGTTCTCCTGTTCGTTTGCATGAATGGGAGAGGTTGCCCGAATACGGCCATTTCCCTCATAAGTTGTCTGAATCAATGGATATTCCTCTGGGTTATAGGCAAATAATACCAATGCACCATTTTCCGTATGTAAATTTACATTAGTCAGTAACGTAATCGGACCAGTCAGCCATATACCGGGAGGTACATTGACAATCCCTCCTCCGGCCTGACTTGCTGCCGTAATGGCATTCTTAAATGCCTGTGTATTAGATATGATACCACCCGATACCGCCCCGAAATCCGTAATTTGAAACGTTCTCTCCGGAAAAACCGGCACTTCAACTTGAAATTGATTTGTCATGACTTCCCTCTTTCTTATTTTAATTTGCTTTATCTTGGAAGGAGATTGGACTCCCACCAAGACAAGTTTCCTATTACTCACCACCTATAGAGGTGGGAGTCTTATCTTCTTTCAAGATAAAAGTTCAATGTACTGCTCAATACCTGTGCCGTAATCCAGGATGGATTCCAGACCTGCATACCGCCGCGCCAATTGTGCATATGTTTCATGACAAGCGGATAACGTACCTGAAAGTAATTGGTATGATAATAATGTTCGCCCTGCTCCCCAATAACGCTAAATCCCCATTCTCCTTCTTTTGTGCAGACACCATATGTCAATGCGTTCCTTACATGTTTTCCCATTTCTTCAAACCGCTTGATGCCGCTTCTTTTACCAAACGCATACATTTCATAGGAAGGGAAAAATACATCCAGATGATGATTTTGGACACTGACGCCCGGCCAGCCCGTTGTCTTAAAGTTCTTCTGATAACAGACCGTATCCTTTTGAAAACCCGTCTCCCAGAAAAATACAAACGTTAAAATCCAGTCTCCGGCAATCGCCGCCCATTCTTTAAACCGTTCTTCTTTTGTCAAACGATAAATCTCAGTTGCTGCTTCAAAGAAGTATAAACCAGCTTCTTTATCTTCACATCTTGCATCCATCGTTGCCCTTGCAAATGGTACGTCAAAGGTTTTCATATGAATATCATAATAAATCTCATATTTTTTTATGGCATAATCCAGATATGCCTTCTCGTTAAAATATTCACTTGCTTTAGCCAGTGCCAGTACACAAGGCATGCCTGCCGCATTCTTAATCGGGTCACCAATACTTCCGTCCAGCTCCCAGCCCATTGGATAGATGCCGTCCGCCGTCTGATAATTCTCATTCATAAGAAATGAACATGCTTCCTTCACAACTTGTTCCCAGTATGCCGGAACTTCCTTATTATGCTTTCTAAGAACCATCATAATATCAATTAGATCGCAAATACATTCTCCTTCTATTCTGGATGCCAATGCCGCCTCGGGTTTATTCCACACGCCACGCCATTCCTGTTTTTCAACCAGATAATATCCCTTGAACAGTCCCGGAATATCACACTGCCCATTTTTAACAAAAAAATCCGCAATCTCATAGCCTCTTTCGAAACGAAATGTTTCTTCAGTAGTAAGTCCCAATACGCAATCGCACCATGCCAGCTTAATTGACTGACCGGTTCATCCATATAAAAAAAATTCAGGTCTGCCGGAAATATTGCCAAATTGGTTCGCCGCTCCGAATGTCAAATATCCACAGCAATTATCATCTTTATAATATCGGCTGTCCAATACTTGCTTCTTATAATTAATCATTTCCTGTAAAGAATGCTGACTCACCGTTTCAGGCTTAAGTATCGTATACCCCAGCTCCACTATATTGCGGAATCCTTTCCCTTCCTCCGAATTTGTCCCCATGCAAGGGCAAACCTTTTCTGTATCCCCTCTCCGGAACGGATATAACGATATCCCTTGAGATAAGACAACGGCGTATTTCTTCCGCCATATACAACATCCTTGACCCCGTTGAACATCAAGGGACCGCTAAGAGCGGTAATGGATTCCCCTTCTTCCTCCCTGATCACGCCCATAGACCAATAGTCCCTCTCATCCTGGGTCTTTACATCTGGAATCATAAGCAGGGTAAGATAGGAATTAAGCTCATCCTCCTTCCATTCAATATTCACTGCCGGTATCGGAAGTCTGTGCTCCTCCACAAGAATGCCTTCCCCTGCGACATCTCCGATATGCGGTACGACTCTTTCCGGATCGGCGGACGGGTTGTCATTATATATGATATGGGGAATGGTTACCTTGTTTTTGCCTCTTTGAGTCACAGGAAGCACGACGCCGCCTGCAAAGTCCACGATTTCTTCTTTACCCACATTGGTAAATGCTAAATCGAATTCTACCGCATTCTCGATTGTCCTGAAAGTCATCCGTGCTAAAATATCCCCACATTGATAACTAAGATTCAATTCGTTTTGGGTCTGCTCTTTTTTGTGAAACTGCTATAATTTTGTGTAATGGCAAATGGCCTGCTTACGGAATATTGTATCATAGACGCCGTTGGTTTTTGCATTAGTACGTTATCATTATAAGAAAGCACAATCCTTTCCTCATCAATATCCGCCTTACTGTTTCCATATTGAAAAATCATTGTTTTCTCTCCTTTATTTCTGCGAGCAATGAGCCAAGCGTAGGAATGCTTGCATTCATGCATTTGGCGAATGCCGCAGGGGTAAAATACCCCATAGCTTGCTGCGAGGTATTTTACCCCCAACCTAAGACCCGCTCTTTTTTGTATTCTCCTGCTGCTTCCTCTGTCAGATGTCTCCTGCCATCATATTCGATAGCTCCCGGACCAGAGTTGTTAAATTCATACAATCTTGCATTCTTGGCTAAAAACCCCCCCATATCCTTCCAACCATCTTCACGAATATGTTCACCTAGTTCACATTGCATAAATACACAGCTGCCAATCGCATGCGGATCTGCCCCCGGATGCCATGGCCTGCCTAAATAAACCGTGTTCTTTCCAAAATTTCCCTTTATCGGACATTTTAAGAATAAAAACCCATATTTCTGGCTAATTGGTGTACTGGGTGCCGCAATATAGCCTTTTCTTTCCTTATCTTCCTCTTTTTCATTAAAGGCATAAATCTCACATTGTTCAAAAACCGCTCTTGCACCGCCGAATATGAAATCAATAGCTCCTTCAATATAGCAGTTTTTGTAATATTGAGAACCGTCTTTTGCATAAAGCGTATCCTGCATCCCATAAAACCTGCAGTTTTCAAAAGCCAGACGTTCTCCCGAAGCATATAATGCCAATGCCTGACGACCACCGTTTCCACTGCCGTCATAGGAGTTCTTCATTGTAATATTTCTTGCGTTAAAATGATTGGCATGGATATTAACGGTCGCACTGCGAAACGTTCCGGTGATGTCCCCATTTTCCAGTAGCTTACCGGCATAATTCCCAAAGGTAATGACTGTTTTAACCGCATCTTCACCGACAAGCGTAATATACGGCTTGTCTCCCGATATCTCAATACGTTCCTCATATACTCCTTGACGGATATGTATCATTACTTCACCGGTATTGTGTCACCGCATCAATCGCTTCCTGTATTGTTTTGTAATCACCCTTACCGTCTGCCGAAACATAGGTATGGCTTTTTTGGGGTAATTCTCTCTGGATTATCTGCAACGTTTATCCTCCCTTGTTTACAATTTCCTTTTATAACTATCATTGTATAAAAAAAACATTCGTTTGTCCAGTAGTTCATTCATGAAATAATTAAAACTGAAATTGGAATAAAAAAACTCTTGTAAATTTGTGCAAATACTGTATAATGTTTATCGTATGTTCTGGCATTACAATACAAGACACTTGTATTTTCATGCTTACGAACTCT
Organism: Holotrichia oblita; assembly: GCA_023690525.1. Taxonomy (NCBI): domain Eukaryota; kingdom Metazoa; phylum Arthropoda; class Insecta; order Coleoptera; family Scarabaeidae; genus Holotrichia; species Holotrichia oblita. The sequence goes on along the minus strand of JALQSN010000710.1, from coordinate 7,648 downwards.
ATGTGCACGCCATAATGCGGCACTGAAAGAAAGGATGTTTTATATGGACAAATCCATTATTCAATATTTTCATACTCCTTCCGAAGATTTTATGAATTCTTCTATCTATATAACGTCGGCCGGTCACCGTTATTGCGATTGCGGGTATAGCGTTGGTGCACGGGTTCTTGACGCATGCAGACTTATTTTTGTTATATCCGGAAAGGGCTGTTTAAAGAAGACCGATCAAGAATTAGTCACATTAAGTCCCGGTGACATGTTCGTTTTATTCCCAAGGGAACGTCATCACTACTATGCGGACGAAGTTGAACCTTGGGAACTCATGTGGGTTTCTTTTGACGGAACGCTTTGCCCAAATCTATTGGATAATATCGGTTTGACACGTAATAATTACAAATTATCAAATGTCTTGACCCATTCTATGCAGCGTACCTTATTAACTCTCATTAACTCCCTCGGTGATACGGCTGACACGAACCGCCTTTGTGCAACCGGACATCTCTATATTCTGTTTGCTTATATTAAGCAGATTACAGAATCCAACATAAAGCGGTTCGAAAAATTAAAACATGACTCTTGCATCCAAAAAGTCATTCGTTTCATTGAACAGAACTATTATCTGGACATAGATGTCAATATGCTTTGCAAACATGTAAATTATAGCCGTTCTTATTTATCCCGTGTATTTAAGAGCGAGATGAATATGACCATTCCTGAATATACAAACATGATTCGCATTCAGAATGCAAAGAATCTTCTTACGGAAACCAACATGCCCATGCAGGAAATCTCTTCGTCCGTCGGGGTGAATGATTCTTTTTATTTTTCGAAATTATTCAAAAAACTAACCGGGCAAACCCCGAGAAATTACCGGCTTACGCATCAATTAACAGAATATCCCACTTCTCATCAGAATAAGGAAGTAGTAACACATGATGTTCTATAAATGACAGACTATGCACGATTAACGTTAATTAAAGTATCAGTAAAATAGTAACCGACGTATGTAGAAGACCGCTCTCCAAACACGCATGCAAAAATGGATCTATATGCACAAGCATTTAGAGAACGGTCAACTGGTATAGCGTTTCATAAGAGGCCATACAAACTTACATAAGCATTGTCGTTCAAACAGTTATATGTTTCCTAACTCCTATAATTTGATTTCTACTTTCGTCAATGTATCGTGCGCAGCGATTTTCTTATCGTTTACCATGACATAAAATCCAGTATGCAGACCTTTTTCTTCTCTTTCCTTATCCGAATAACAAATGGATATTTTTTCCCCTCTTACCTCTATATTCTCCAATTTGAAATACTTTAACCCTATATCAATCGGATCGATTACCACTTTATCCTCACAAACCTTCAATCCTGCAACATGGGAAATCAGCAATTCCAGATAATAAGAATGATTATAATCCGGCTCGTCACTCAGCGGCTCTCCTGTCACGGCATGATATTGTTCTACCAAATAAGGCTGATTCAAATCATGCATCCGATAATGCTGCAGCGAATATTCCCTCAGAAAATATGCAAATTCCTTATCAAACTTGTGATTATGTAATTTGCTTTGCTTTGCAATCGCATCCAGCATAATGCCGTTCGTATACGGCCATGAAGAATGCATCCCACATGCAGCCGTCACGGCTTTTCATAAAGCCCATCCATCCGCCTGATGGGGAAAACGCGTCACACTCTTTGGAAACAGTAGAAAATACGGATCCCGTGTTAAAATGATCTTTATCAAACAGATATTTCATTCCATCTAATTTGTCCTCGTCTGCAATCTCTGCCCAATACGGGTATGCACCGACGATATTTTTAACCATCGCCTTTTCGTCAGTTTCATGATGCAGATCATAGTAAAATCGTGTATCCTTATCCCACATCTTGTCATTGACCTGTCGTGCAAGTACCTTGGCAAACTCCTTATATTGAGTATAATCCGCTTCACCGGCCGCTTCCATCATCTTATATAGACCAGTCACATTCAGGTAATGATAGATGGAACTATCTATCCGCTTTAATGGCGTAAGGGAACGTTTTGCTTCTTGTATCGGAGGAAATCCTGCAAAGTACCAATAGCTTGGCTGAAATTCCTTTCCGGTTCTTTGATGCCTCACGCTAATCTGCAGATTGTCGTTCGAAGCGCCACTTTGTCTGGTAATGCCATCCACGCATTTTTTCATCTGCGGGAGCATTTCCTTGACAAACTCTAAGTCTTGATCTATTAAATACATCTGATATACTAAAATCATATAATTCGTAAACGGACTTCCCATATGATCTACAAAAGTAGACTGACAAAGCCCATCTTCATCCTGCGTGGCGAAAACCCCTGACAATGTCATGCAGCATTTCTTTATCAGGAAACCATTTGTAATCGGTCATTTGCAGCGGCGTGGAAAGACAAATCAAACGGCTGAATTCCCAACCGCCCACTTCCAGTGGCTCAAGCTTTTTTGTCTTGTGAGCTCTTCCTTCATATACCGTCGTGTGCTTCAATAATCCATAATTCGGCTTTGCCGTACAATGATTGAGAATAAACCAACGATAGTACCATGTTTTATTCAATACTTCATCGCTGGATTCAAATTTTGGAATCATCGAGAAAAATTTTTCAAAATCCTTTGCATTTCTATCTACATACTGCTCAGGCAGCAATCCCGCTTCAAAAAAAGCATCCAATCTACCGATCATTTTTTCCATTGCTTCCACCGGCATATTTCCGGTAGCGGCTGCAACCGTAAAGGATACGGTTTCTCCCGGCTGCAACGTAATACTGTCACTTTCAGAAGCATCCCACCGTATTGCCGCCCCAACCCGAATCGTCTTTATCTCCTTGGGCATCTGCATCCGGATACAATTGTTTTGCGCATCCTTTTCTACAGTGCAAAGACTTGGTTTTACCGTAAGCGTCAGCGTAATCGGCGCATCGGAAATATTCTCCCATTTTTGCACGGCAAACGCAATGTCATTTTTCGTAATCATCTTCACTTCCTGAAAACGAATCGATTCATCCTCAAATTCCATAGTCAAACGACTTGGATACCAGACTGTCTGTGCTGAAACATAATCCGGGCTAGTACTACATGCAACCGTAAATAACTGGTCAATATTCATTTTATGAATAAAATCAATATGTCCGCAAAATCCAAGGTTCTTTACCAAGGCAATCGCAGAATAAACGTTCTCCCGTCGGTGCAAATAATAACTTACCCGAATATGCGCGAAGGCTTCTATTGGGATATGCCAATGTCCTATCAACTTCTAACATGTACATAGATATTTTTCCTCTCTTTTACCCTATGGGTTTTTATATCTGTTTTTACTGATAAGCTATTTTAACATATATCGGGACATTTTAAAATACCTATTTTCTTTAATTGATATTCATAGCTGTAAGCGTCGCCACTCGTTCTCCATGCATCCGGCCAAAACCATGTGCAATTTTCATTGCAGTTATGTAATGTGCCAAATGTATTAATGCGGTTTCCGAACAACGTCAATCCGAGCTTGTGCATACCCGCTTCCACTTTTACCGTGGCACGATATGGAGCAAATGCAATCGTATCCTTCCGTTCCCCATCTATGGATACGCCAATGAGAGAACCCCTGTAGTATGGTGTACGCACTGTAATTTCTTTATCCGCCTCTACTTCTAATTCGTATTCAATATTCCCGCCATAAAATGGAAGTCCCTGCGGTACAACATCTCCAAATGCCAATTCTCTTACCGGTGCAGTTATCTCCTGTGTAACGCCTTCTACCCGAACCCCAAAGTCACCTAGCAGAAAACTATTTTCCACATCTAAGTGCCCCGTGCGACCGCATGGGTGCACATCGACAGTTCCTTCTCCAAATGGAATTTCCAAAAGCAATATATTCACTCCTGTTTCTATATCGGGCAATACCATTGTCTGAATCTTTTCATCCGTGTAATATCCGTTTATAACCGCTGGAACCACCTCGTCATTCCATACGATTATCGTATCTTTGGCATGTTCCAAGGCAAGCATTGGCTCCTTAACCTTGATCTGGCTGTGAATCGTATAACGAAGCTTTAATCTATGTTTCGGCTGTTGCTTCTTCCTCGTCCACGGCTGTGCCATTCTTCCGGTTTGCGGTGTGATTCCATACTTTTCCCTCATAGCCATTCCAATCCGGAGTACCTCTTCCAATGCTGCAAACGGCTCATCATCAACTGCATACTCAGCCATGTCAAGCATATAGACATTGGGTTCTGACAACCGAACCCTTGCTTTTCCAAACCGATTGTTCCAGACTGCTTTCTTGCCTACGACCCCTTCTTCGTACGGCTCCACGGACTTTATTTCATGTCTGTAAGGCTGCAGTCGGATCAAAAGACTGTCATGTACGTAAAACGTATGCTTTATAATGGTTTTACCATTCTGATGTTCATATTGTAGTGTTCGGATGTCCCCCTTCATGGCATCATATAACACCGGCTCATATTGTCCGTTCACTGAAATGGTAATCGCTTCCGACCCTTCTATATCATATATTTCCTTACGCTTCGCATGCACGATAAAGAGCCACCGGCTCACCCCGTCCTGTCTTAACTGACAAATCAACTTATTACAGGTCATTCCGTTTTTATTTGCAATTCTTACCGTCCTGAAAGCTTCTAACGTTGCTACAACTGCTTGCTGTTCCATTGGGACACAATTGCATTGATCAGCCAGTTCCTTTACACGGGAAGATAGCCTTGCATCCATATGAGCAGCGATGTTCCCTGCAAAAACAAGATTGCCGCCTTGCCTTTGCAATTCCTCCATATATTCCAATGTAGTGGAACGCAGCGTATGGCAGCCCGGGATTAGCAGAACATCATATTTCATATCTCCGACTTTCAGTTGACCATCGTTTACACCGCCGATCTCAGCGAGAATTGATTCCGATATGTAGTCAAAATCCAAATGTTCAAACAGCAGCCATTCTGTGATTCTCTGAAAGTTTTCATCTAATTGTTTTCTCACTGCCAATGTATGTTCCTGCGTTCCCCGATGTATCCAGTAACTTTCAACCGGATGCAGCATACCGATTTTAACGACCAGTTTTCCCCTTGTCAATGCCGTGTGTACCCTTGCAAAATAGTTTTCTATTAATGCATATTCACGGTACCATGGAGACTGGTAGTGAATAGAGGCCGGATAGTCCCTTTTCGCTTCTCCCTCCATCGTCATCCATGACAAATGCGGTACCCGTACGGTAACTCCCAATGCCGCCTGCCAGTCTCCGCCCAATTTATGCCCGCGAAAATCAAAGTCCCAATTTGTAACACCATATAATTCTGACAAGACGCCTTCTCTTCCGAACTGATTTGCAACAGACTGTGCCTGCTTCGCAGTCGTATATTCCCGTTTATCACATAACATGTCAATACCATAATACCAAAGGTCCCTAACGGCTGCATGGTTTCTCCGACCGACGTGGACTGCGTATTTAGCGATGGCTCTTTTACCATATGACCAGTTAATTTTACTCCGTTATTCTCACACCAATCGGATATGGTCTTAGAATAGCTTTCCGTGAAACGCTCGGCCACGTGTCTGTGATAATAATATCTGGCTTCTGAAACCTTTCCATCTTGCAACTCCCAAACCAACTCCGGTATATGTCTTATCATGTCTATCTTATATGCCTGTTGAAAAGTGTCTGGGAAATCATCCGTCCATGGAAAAATCAGATTCCTTTTATCAATAGCATAAGGAAGTTCTTTCTTGTAAGTGGTCTTTGGCTCATCTGAGAAAAAGGATGGAATGGTTTTTCCAAAATAATCTCCTACCACGCTTTTATATCTTTCATGCGTCACCTTGCAAAACTCTTCAATTGACGGTTTATACAGGGTATCAACATAGGTTTGATGATTGAACCATGAATCCTCAGACGCAATACGAAGATAAGCATACCATGTGGTTCCCCTGCCCTCTTCATTGTCCTGCAGTATTTCATAAGAACAAAGCGTACCATCTTTATTTAATACAACATCAAACTTTGCAATTAAATAGCTTTCTGTCGCCCTCTCCTTAGGTCTTGCAGATAGATAATCGGTTCTCTCGTCAACCGTTAAGAATAATTCCCGATACCGGTATTCTTTTGTCTTTGTTACAAGACCTCCTGCAAATCCGGAAGGAAAACGGTCTTCATCATATGCCCATGCAAGCATATCATTATTACTTGCGTATTCCACACAATACTTCACATAATCCATGAATTCATCACTTAAATAAGGAACGTCCAGACCGGTTCTGCTGTGAATGTGAAAACCTCCGAATCCCATTTCCCGAAACACTTCCATCTGACGTTTCATCATCTCGTTGTTGGGCTTGCAATTCCACGCCCAAAACGGCGTTCCTCTGTATTCCGCGGTTGGATTTTGAAATAGTTCATCAGACAAGGTTTCTGATTGATTTTTTTTATAAAGCATTTTATGCCTCCCTTCTTCACTTACATTACAATACATGTTTCTTCAGCCATCCTTTTATAATGTCTTCATCCACTTCGTGCTTACCTTCAAATAAAACACCTTCATATTGCCCGGAAGCGTCATATCTTTCATATACCTTTTCCAGATAGGCAAAAGCCTTTTTGCTTCCTGCCTCGGGGAATCCTCTGTCCCATATGCCATTTACAGTCAATAACGGTTTCGGAGCCGCCAGCGCCAAAAGTTGATAGCTGTCGCCAACCGTTAAAATCCCCGGAACATAATTATCAATACAATGCTCTTTTGCCAAAATACTGTCTTCATATGTATTGGCATGGCAAGCCACTATCACCTGTTGAATCCGATCCTCGATACCAGCAAGCTGTTGACATACCATGCCTCCTCCTGAAACCCCAAAAACGGTGATGTTCTCCGCAAGACCCAGACTTTCTATAAAATCCAATGTTTTTATTGATTGATACACGCGAAATCCGGCCAAATGAAATCCCACCAACGTCAAGTAATCCGAATTCGCTACACAGCCACTTACCTTTTCACTTTTCGCAGGAAAATCATGAAATCCGGCTTCTCCGAACCCGATTACCTCAGGTGCGATTACATCAAAACCGTCTTTGGCTAACTTTAATGGTAACATCTTATGGTAACGCAACTTATCATAACGTTCTAACAAAGCTCCCATGACACCCAGATCATCATGACCATGTAAATATAAAATCGTCCTTCCATTCGGTTCTTCCGGCTGAATGTGGTATACGGGAAATACAAGGCCATCTATTGCATCCAATTTATATTTTAAAATTTGAATCCCCATAGATTCAAATCGACTTTCCATGCCATATGTAATATCTTTATCAAATAGCTCTTTTAATTCTTGTAATTTTAATATTCCCTTTAATCGTCTTACTTTATCTTCCCGAACAGTCGGCATTTCATTACTCTCACAATTTAACAAGTCTGTCTCAGACTGTGCATTTTTATATAAGTTCTTTAAAAATGTATTGGTAAAATATTGTGCGTTTTGTTCCATCTCACTTAAGCCTCCGTTCTCAGTAGAAATCATGAGGAATTTCCTGCTAGATAAAAAAAAATCCCGACCAGCACAAAAGCTGAACCGGGATTTTACTAATCTTACCAAAATGCTACGCATACGGTGTATTTCTAGAATATTATCTGCTC
>JALQSN010000709.1:0-25663 GCA_023690525.1 Holotrichia oblita | reverse complement strand
TGTGTTAGCGTAAATTCCTTCAATAAGCGATGAAGCACTTCGGATTGAGCCGATAATGTCTGCGCAGTCACAGCGCTTTCCTGTGATACTACCGCGCTCTTTCTTACAGTAACCGACATTTTATTTAGAAAATCAACAAATTGCTCGATCGCTCTGCTCTGTTCCTGCGATGACTGCGAAATATTTATTATGATTAACGAAATTTCCGTTATATTTTCAATTATCTTATTAAGGGCCTGCGATGTTGCTTTTGCGGTTTCTGCACCTTCATTAATGCGCTCGACCGTCGATTCAATCAACTCCTGAGTATTTTTTGCCGCGGCTTGGCTTCGCGCCGCAAGATTACGCACCTCCTCCGCTACAACAGAAAATCCTTTACCATGTTCGCCTGCGCGAGCCGCCTCGACGGCGGCATTAAGCGCAAGTAGATTTGTTTGAAACGCAATGGCCGTCTATAGTGTTAATAATTTTAGCTATATTGTCCGATTCATCTTTAATACTCTCTATCGACTTTAGCATATTGCTCATTTCATTATTGCCGGTAGCTGCATCTTGAATGGATCTAACCGATAACTGTTCGGCGTTTAGCGCATTTTGCTCATTTTGCCAGTTCTGCGTTTTTATGCCGTCAATAGCCGTAAGTAATACTTGAATTGTAGAGGCTTGAACGGCAGCGTCATCCGCTAACTCCGTGTTAGATTCGGATATGCGGTTTGAGACAACAGCAACTGTATCTGATGTGGATTGTATACTTAAAAGCATGTCGTTTAATTTTGCTGAAATACTATTGATCGAATTCTTAAGACTTGAAAAATTTCCTTTAAATTCCGTCTCTACTAAATGGGTTAAATTATGAGCCGAAATAGCAGCAAGCACGTTATCAATTTCTTTTATATATTCAAAAAGAGAATCCACTGTCGTATTTAGAGAGGACTGCATAAGGGCAAAGTCCCCTTTATAGTTTCCGATCATCTTTGAATGCAGTTCTCCGTTCGCAACAAGCTTAAGGGTTTTTGAGGCTTCAGTAAGTGGTATTGAAATTGCCTGCATTAAATTATTAAGAGCAATTGCAATATCCTTCCAATCGCCTTCAAATTTGTTTATGTCAATACGGATATCTAAACGACCTTCTACGGCTTCATCGGCAATAAACCCTATTTCATCCGTTACCTGTTTAAGCTTTGCACGGAAATCCTCAACTGTTTCATTTACAACAACAGCCGGTCCCGGATATTCTTTTATCCGGGAGTTGAAGTCGCCCTTGCCAAAATCGCCCAACATACTCAATATCTCTTTAAAATTATCCTGTAAGCTGATGTCATATAATTAACATCGGAAACTACATTGCGGTACGCGCCCTGATACTTTTCTTCGTCCATTAGATATTCCATATGACCTTCATCCTGCATTTTTGCCATATACCGCATATCACTTATAACATTGCTTATTGTCTCCGCCATCTGCGAATATGCCGAAACTAAAAGAGATTTTCGTTGTTTGCCTTTATATCGGCTTTTATATTCATATCCCCCACGGCCATTTTTCGGCTTATATCCAAGAGACCGTTAAGTGGCTCCGTTATTATGGCTTCAATTATCCGACTAATTATAAAAACGGATACAAAGATAATAAATAGGCATATTGCAGCCTGCATCATTAAAAGATTGCGGGTAGGTCTGCTAATAACGTCTATCGGTATTGTTTGATACAACGTCCATTTTGCCGATTCTATGTCATGTGAGATAAAATATGAGAGCGAACCGTCATAGTCCTTGGCTTTTGCAGTATAGTCTACGCTGTTCCAAGCGTTTTGCAAAAATCTATAGCTTTCAATATCGGATATAGATTTGAACGCATCGTCCGCTGGTGCAAAATCAGGGTTCGGATGAGCTAGTATCGCTCCCGCCTCGTTAATTAAAAACGCGTAGCCTGCAACATTCTTTGTCGCTTCCGTAAGCATATCAAATAGCTCTGAAATTTTAACATCAACACCTAAACACGCGTCAAGACCGTTAACATCGCCTATGTATTGTGTGATTGTTATAACCATTTCCCCTGTTTGGCTGTCTTTATACGGGTCTGTGACTACTATTTCTCCGTTTGCCGCCATTGCAGCTTGATACCACGGTCGCTGCGTTGCACGCCACGTAGGAGATGTCTCGCTTAAACCGAATATGCCGGCATCGTTAGAAAAACCGATATACATATCTAATATTGCCGGGTCTTTTGCTGCTTCCGCCGCAAACAATTTCTTTAGCCCGTCTGTGTCCTGATACTGTATTATGGCAGTCGCTGTTCCTTCGATTAATTTTTTTTGCGACGAAACCCATCCGTCAACTTGTTCCGATTGCCACGCCACCATATTTTTTGTCTTTTCAAGCGTCTGATTAAGAATTTGATTCCGCGATACTATGTACCCCGAAATCGCAAGTGCAACCATTCCTATCAAAAAAATTGAAAGCATTGTTATCGTAAGCTGCATCTTTAAATTTTTTTTCAAATTCATCCCTCCCTATTAATCCGGACATATAACCTCCGTATTGCCCTCCAAAATATTCCATAATATGTATGTGAATCGCAGTAAACAAAAACCCTGTCCCACTTTTTCTATATAGAATACGCGCATTTCTCATTTTGGTGAACAATAATATAAATGAATGATGATAAATAAAGGAAGCCGTTCTATGCAGAAAACGAAATCCTCCAACGGAAGTTATGATGATTCGGAAATTATGTAACATGTTTTCGTCAATTTCAAAAAGCGTTGCGTCGTTTATTCTCGCAAGCAGCTTTGTTAAAAAAGCCGCAACAAATGCATCACCTGCGCCGGTGGTTTCAATTGTGTCAACGGAAAAACCTTCAACATATCCGCTGTCTTTGCCGTTACTGTAAAAACAACCACCGCTGCCGAGTGTTATTATAACTAGCTTTACACCTGTTTGCAATATATAGTTCGCACAATCCTCGTTTGTTTTACAGCCAGTAATAAATTCAAATTCTTCCTCGCTTATTTTAACAACATCTGCATACTTAAATCCGTTGTTTATTTCCGTTTTCGCTTTTTCTTCTGTTTCCCAAAGGCTTAAACGCAAATTCGGGTCATAAGAAACAATCAGTCCATTTTTTTTAGCGTATTCAATCGCCTTTAATGTTGCGGACTTGCATGGTTCGTTACCAAGGCTGATTGAACCGAAATGAAAAATTTTGAATTTCTTAATATATTCCTCATCAATTTCATCCGCTTGCAGCATCATGTCTGCTCCCGGGTTTCTGTAAAACATGCAATCTCTGTCGCCTTCGGCTTTTAGCGCAACAAAAGAAAGTGTCGTTCTGTATTGCTCGTCGAAAACCATTTTGCTTGTATCAACATTAATATCGTCCAACACATTTTTTAAATAATATCCAAATTGATCTTTGCCAACCTTTCCTATAAAGCCCGACGAAAACCCTAGCCGTGAAACACCAGCTGCAACATTTGCAGGCGCGCCTCCGGGATTTTTTAAAAATCCTTCGCTTGATGTTAACGACGCATTTTTGTTTACGGAAATAAAATCAATAAGTAACTCACCTAAGCAAATAACATCTTGAATAATAATCAACCTCCAAATTTTTAATATATATACTGAAGAACCAAAGCATATCCAGTATAAATCAAAACCAAAAAAACGTTGTGCAATTTGCATTGAATATCTAATTAAATTGCATTATGATTATATCATGACATTATAACATAATAACATACCAAAGAGGTTATGCTATGAATTTATTTGTTTCGCATATACAAAAATTTTCGTTACACGATGGTCCGGGGATAAGGACGACTATTTTCCTTAAAGGTTGCTCGCTTAAATGTGCATGGTGTCACAATCCGGAAACAATACCACGCACGCCTGTATTACAATACTATGAATCAAAATGTATTTCTTGCGGTTTTTGCGTAAATGCGTGTCCATATCACGCAATTATAAAGACTGACAAAATCTTAATTGACAGAAGTAAATGTCGCGTTTGTGCAATTTGCACAAACGAATGCCCAACGGAAGCATTAATTATAAATGGAAAGGAAATGGAAATAAGTGAGATATTCAACATAATTATGCAAGATAAAAAATTTTATGAAAATTCCAAAGGCGGCGTTACAATGTCGGGGGGAGAGCCGCTTTTGCAGTCGGCTAACCTTTGTGGAAGTTTTGAAAAAATGCAAGGAAGAAAACATACATACGGCGGTTGATACAGCGGGAAGCGTAGGATTCAAACATTTTGAGGAAATTATGGATTATACTGATTTATTTTTGTATGATTTGAAAATTATGGATTCAGATAAGCACAAAAAATATACAGGCATGGGTAACGAACTAATTCTAGCAAATTTTGCGAAGCTTTATGAAAAGGAAAAAAAGATAATCGTCCGTGTGCCGGTTATAAACGGTGTTAACACAAACATTGAAAACGAAAAAATGTTGTCGGAATTCTTAAAGCAGTTTCCATATGTAAAAGCGGTGGAATTTTTACCCATGCATACAATGGCGAAGATGAAATATATAAGCCTTGGGCTTAAAAATAATTTTTATGAGGAGTATTAACTATGCATAAACGAATTGCAGAAGGTATTAAACGCTTATCCGAACCGAAAATAATGTTTAATTATAAGGATGAATTAATCAACTCGATTTCTGGCGAATCTATAACGGTACGCCGTGCTCGGGCATATTGTGCAACACTTGCAAAAATTGAAATTCCAATATACGATAACGAGCTTATTGTCGGCGACGTTCCCTATTATGAATTTAGAGCAAACAAGGAATTAATCACATCTTTTTTAACACCTGAAGAAAAGGCAAAGCTTCAAAATAACGCACGGGAAAAATATTTTGAAATGACAGGCAAATATCCTCCTAATTTTGAAAATTACAAGGATACTTTCCATACTTGCGCAAATTATGGGCATATCATCGCGGACTATGCAATGCTTTTAAACTTAGGGCTTAAAGGTATGATTGATAGCATTGACCCGAAAAACGATTTTTTATGTTCTGTTAAAATTACATTACAAGGTGCATCTGAGTATATTAAACGCTATTCCGAAAAGTCGTTAAGCCTTGCGCAAGTCGAATCTGACGTTACACGAAAAAACGAACTGAAGAAAATATCGGAAAATTGCATGTTCGTTTCTGAAAATCCGCCGCAAAATTTTCATCAGGCATTACAGCTTCTGTGGTTCCATCAGCTTCTCATGGAAATTGAATCGGGAATTTCCGCTTTTTCATTTGGACGAATGGATAAATATTTATATCCGTTCCTTAAAAATGATGTGGAAAAAGGAATTATCACAATTGACGAGGCGCAAGAATTAACCGACTGTTTTTTTGTTAAAGCGAACGAGCAAAACAACGTAACAAGCGATGCTGGCAGAGCAATTACAGTCGGCGGAACAGACATAGACGGTAATGATATTGTAAATGAAATGACTTACATACTTTTGAACAGTGCAATTCGAACGCAACTTTTACAACCGAAAATTAACGCAAGAATACACAAAGGCTCTCCGTCAGAATATTTTGAGCTTTGCGCTGAGGGTGCGGTAAGAAACGCCGGAGTGCAAATGTATAACGACGAAGTTATTATCGACAGCCTTGTAAAATTTGGTTACAAGTATGAAGATTCTGTGGATTACGGAATTATCGGCTGCTACGAATATGGTTTGGCGGAATCCATCGCCCCTCGCCAATGAGTGTAACATTCCATCTTGGCAAATGTTTTGAATATGCGCTTAATGTTCCATTTGAAACATATGACGAATTGAAAAATGAATTTCAAAATCAAGTGTCGCATTATACAAAGATAATGGCAGACAGTATGCTTTTAGACGAGCTGGTATGTCAAAGAATACGTCCTTTGCCGTTTTTATCCGCATTTGTCGGCGATTGTGTAAAAAATGCAACGGATATATCCTGTTGCGGCGCCAGATACAAAACCGCCGGCGTGCGGTTCACCGGCTTTTCCGCCGTTGCGGACAGCTTAACGGCGGTTAAAACGCTTGTGTTTGAAGAGAAAAAAATTGATAAAAATGAGTTGCTGGAGTCACTTAAAAACAATTTTGCAGGAAAAGAACCTTTGCGTCAAAAATTAATTAACAAAGCGCCTAAATACGGAAACGATAATGATATAGCGGATAATACCGCAAGGGAATTAGGTGAATTTTGTTGCCAGGAAGTACTAAAGCGCAAACATATAAGCGGATCTTCTTTGTGCCCCGGATTATTCAGTTTTTTAAATTTTTTGAATGCAGGCGAAAATTGCGGTGCGTTTCCAAATGGCAGAAAAGCCGGCGAACCGTTTGTAAATGGAATAAGCCCGATGCACGGAGCTGACAGGCAAGGCTCAACCGCAATGCTTTCTTCGGCAGCAAAGCTGAACTACGCTCTTTCCCCAAACGGCACAGCGCTTGATTTAAAGCTGCAGGGAAGCATTTACAACACGCCGCAATCGTATAAGCAATTGACGCAAATGTTGCGTGCATATTTTGAAATGGGTGGAGCGCAGGTTCAAGCATATTCACTCTCTGTTGACGAGCTTCTTGCCGCTAAAGCCAACCCTGAAAAATACGCAAATCTAATAATAAGAGTAACAGGCTACAGTGCATATTTTGTAACGTTGGACGACAACTTGCAAAACGAAATAATCAACCGCACAGTCGGGTTAAAATAGTAAATTTTCATAAGTGTTTTTTATAAACTCGTATGTTTCTTCATCATCCTTTTTAAATATTACACCATAAAAAGGAACGAAAGCATATTCATTGACAGAGGGAAGCCCCGCCCCACTGGACGGGGCGTTTTGACCGATAGAAGGAAATGGCGAGAGTGTTCCGTATCCCATATCTTCCCTTGCTATATTATTTCTGTTCTGAACTCACGTTGTGTTAGCGTAAATTCCTTCAACAAACGATGAAGCACTTCGGATTGAGCGGATAATGTCTGCGCAGTGGCCGTGCTTTCCTGTGATACTATTGCACTCTTTCTTACGCTAATCGACATTTTATTTAAAAAATCAACAAATTGCTCAATTGCTCCGCTCTGTTCCTGTGACGACTGCGAAATATTTATTATTATTGATGAAATTTCCGTTATATTTTCAATTATCTTATTAATGGCCTGCGATGTTGCTTTTGCGGTTTCCGCACCTTCGTTAATTCGTGCGACCGTTGATTCAATCAGCTCCTGAGTATTTTTCGCCGCCGCTTGGCTTCGTACTGCAAGATTACGCACTTCCTCCGCTACAACAGAAAACCCTTTACCTTGTTCTCCTGCACGAGCTGCCTCGACAGCGGCATTAAGCGCAAGCAGATTTGTTTGAAACGCAATATTGTCTATAGTGTTAATAATTTTAGCTATATTGTCTGATGCATCTTTAATGCCCTCTATCGACTTTAGCATATTGCTCATTTCATTATTACCGGCAGCCGCATCTTGAATTGATCTATCCGATAACTGTTCAGCATTAAGCGCATTTTGCGCATTTTTCTGATTTTGTATTTTTATGCTGTCAATAGCTGTAAGTAATATTTGAATTGTAGAAGCTTGAGCGGCAGCGTCACCCGCCAACTCCGTGTTAGATTCGGATATGTGGTTTGAGACGTCGGCAACTGTATCTGATGTAGATTGTATACTTAAAAGCATGTCGTTCAATTTTGCTGAAATACTATTGATCGAATTTTTAAGACTTGAAAAATCTCCTTTAAATTCTTTTGTTACCAAGTGGGTTAAATTATGAGCCGAAATCGCAGTAAGTACGCTGTCAATTTCTTTTATATATTCAAACAGAGAATCCACTGTTGTATTTAGAGAGGACTGCATAAGGGCAAAATCCCCTTTATAGTTTCCGCTCATCTTTGAATGCAATTCTCCGTTTGCAACAAGCGTGAGAGTTTTTGAGGCTTCGGTAAGCGGTATTGAAATTGCCTGCATTAAATTATTAAGGGTAATTACAATATCCTTCCAATCGCCTTCAAATTTACTTATGTCAATACGGATATCTAAACGGCCTTCTACGGCTTCATCGGCAATAAACTCTATTTCATCCGTTACCTGTTTAAGCTTTGCGCGAAAATCCTCAACTATTTCATTTACAGCAACAGCCGGCTCCGGATAATCTTTTATCTGGGAGTTGAAGTTGCCTTTGCCAAAATCGCCCAATATACCCAATATCTCTCTAAAATTATCCCTGTAAGCCGATGTCATATAATTAACATCGGAAACAACGCTGCGGTACGCCCCCTGATACTTTTCCTCGTCCATTAGATAATCCATATGACCTTCATCCTGCATTTTTGCCATATACCGCATATCACTTATAACACTGCTTATTGTGTTCGCCATTTGCGAATATGTCAAAACTAAAAGAGATATTTCGTTGTCTATCTTTATTTCGGCGTTTATATTCATATCCCCTACGGCCATTTTTCGGCTTATATCCAAGAGCCTGTTAAGTGGATTCGTTATTATGGCTTCAATTATACGCCTTATTATAAAAACGGACACAAAGATGATAAATAGGCATATTGCAGCCTGCATTATTAAAAGATTGTGGGTAGGTCTGATGATAACATCTATCGGAATTGTTTGATATAATGTCCATTTTGCCGACTCTATGTCATGTGAAATAAAATAAGAAAGTGAACCGTCATAGTCCTTGACTTTTGCTGTAAAATCTAAGCTGTTCCATGCGTTTTGCAAAAATCTATAGCTTTCAATATCGGATATAGATTTAAACGCATCGTTCGCCGGGGCAAAATCAGGGTTCGGATGAGTTAGTATTGCTCCTGCCTCGTTAATTAAAAACGCGTAGCCTGCAACGTTCTTTGTAGCTTCTGTAAGCATATCAAATAGCTCGGAAATTTTAACATCAAGACCTAAACATGCGTCAAGACCGCTAATCTCACCTATGTATTGTGTGATTGTTATAACCATTTCCCCTGTTTGGCTGTCCTTATACGGGTCGGTGACTACTATTTCTCCGTTTGCCGCCATAGCCGCCTGATACCACGGACGCTGCGTTGCACGCCACGTAGGCTCTGTTTCGCTTGAACCAAATATGCCGGCATCGTTGGAGAAACCAATATACATATCTAATATTGCCAGGTCTTTCTCTGCTTCTGCAGCAAACAATTTCTTCAGTCCGTCTATGTCCTGATACTGTATTATGGCAGTCGCCGTTCCCTCAATTAATTTTTTTTGCGACGAAACCCATCCGTCAACTTGTTCAGATTGCCACGCCACCATATTTTTTGTCTTTTCAAGCGTCTGACTAAGAATTTGATTCCGTGATACTACATACCCCGAAATTGCAAGCGCAACCATTCCTATCAAAAAAATTGAAAGCATTGTTATCGTAAGATGTATCTTTAGATTTTTTTTCAAGTTCATTCCTCCCTGTTAATCCCGGCAGACAACACGCGTCTTGTCTGCCGAAATATTCCATAATATGTATGTGGATTGCAGTAAATAAAAACCCCTGTCCCACTTTTTCTATATAGAATACGCACACTTTTCATTTTGGTGAACAATAATAGAAAATATTTTTCAATGTGCATATATAAATGCATATAAATTAATGATGCTAAATAAAGGAGGTACTCTATGGATAAACCGAAATCTTTCAACGGAAGTTATGATGATTTATGCGGAAATAGTAAATATAATGTCGCAATTTATCTCCGGCTTTCTGTGGAAGATGAGATAAATATTTCAAAGCGCAGTAAAAGTAATCCGTTTAAAAATGAGTCCGCAAGCATTGAGAATCAACGGGATATTTTAACGCAATACGTCAATTTACGTGGTTGGAATATAACAGGAATCTATGCTGACGATGGTTATTCCGGAGGCAATTTCAGAGAGACCCGGCTTTCAAACAATGCTCAAAGATGCAGAAACAGGGATAATCAATTTGATTCTTGTAAAAGATTTATCCCGATTTGGGCGTGACCACATTGAGGTTGACCATTTTGTGGAAGATGTGCTTCCACTGATGGGTGTTCGTTTTATTGCACTGATGGATGGTATAGATTCGGAAAAGGGTACCGAAATTCTTCCATTTCACTCGTTGATGAACGATTATTATTTGAAAGATATAAGCCGTAAAATAAAGTCCACATTTCATGTACAAGCAAAAGCTGGAAATTACATAGGATGGTTTGTTGCTTACGGTTATAAAAAAGACCCCGCGAAACACGGACGGCTTATGATTGACCCTTACGCCGCTAATGTGGTTAACAGAATCTTTAATTTAAGAATGCAAGGCCTCAGTTATTCAAAAATCGCCGGTGCATTAAACGCTGACGGTATATCATCACCGAGAAATTACTGTTTTCAAAGCGAAGGTAAGCCAATTCCATTTAAAGTGATGAATGTATGGCGTGAGAGTACAGTGAAGAGAATTATAGATAACGAGGTGTATTTAGGGCATTCCCTGAAAATGAAAACAGAGGCGGTTTCATATAAGAAAAAAAAGCGTGTTAATCGCCCGTCAGATGAGTGGATTCGTGTCGAGAACACTCATGAAGCAATTATTTTACAGGAAATATGGGATGCGGTTCATGCTGTTAATTTAAAGAAATATGATTCGAATACGGTCAAAGTTCAGGAACCCAGTTTATTTGGAGGGCTTTTGGAATGTGAGAATTGTCATTGTATGAGCAGTGGAATGGATAATCAGCGCTACAATGGCAAGGTAAAAAGATATCGTTACTATTACTGCTCATTACACAAGCAATCAGGGTACACGAATTGTTCATGGCATACCATTTCCGAGCTTGCACTTATGCGTATTATTCGGGAGGATATGGTTAAGCAGCTTGAGCATATAGAGATTGACGAGAACCGTGTTGTAACTGAAATTCAAAACCAGTTGACAGAACATCTTTGGCGCATTGAAAAAGAACTACAGCGGCTTTCCGCAAAACTCGTCAAGCTGGACGATTATGGCACGAAACTGTACGAAGACAGGCTTAAAGGGATAATTAATCTCAATACTTTTATTGCGCTTTCCACAAAAGTAGATATTGAACGTTCCGAAGCGCAAGTTAAGTATGAGAACTTATTAAATTCTTATGAAACTGTCTTGCGGCAGATTTATGACATTGAGTGCTGGATTTACGGTATTCGTTCTTATCTTTCACTGGAAATGCCGGATCGTGCTGCCTTATGCAGGATAATTGATAAAATTGTGATAGGTGAATGTGAAAGCAATAACATTGATAAGAGCCGGCGTCAGGCTGTTAAAATTATTTACCGCTTTGCTGGCTTCATTAGTTGATGTCATAATATACCATATAATGCCTTACCTTTCCTTAATATCATATTTCCTTAATATAATCTATAAATGGAACGCGGACGTTCTGAGCCGTAGCATTCGGCATTCCAAGATGCACGGTTATATAATAAGGAATTTGCACCTCGTTTGCCATTATTTGCTCCATGTTTATTTCTCCGGGGGTGTCGGCTCCGATGTTTAGCTGATTGCCTTGCTGATCATTAGCAGGCATTCTCCGGTTTATATCAACTCCATGCTCATATGGTATATATATTTCTTCGGTGTTTTCGGTATCTGTTCCGTCACTTATTGCAGGCTCCATGTGAATAGGCAGTATAGATGTTTCTCCGTCAAAAATCTGTACATCATGTATTATTATTCTTTTATATTTATTTTTCATCGGAACTTCCGCATCGCATATGGAGAAAACAGGGGTATTGTGATATGGGTCAAGTGAGCTGTTTTTATCCGGCGCTTCAAGCGCTACCTTATCTGTTATGCCGTTTTCATCTGTATACAAGTTGTACAATATATTTCCTTTTGTATCTTTAATAAGAACATTAGCATTTGGTACAGGTACGGCATGATCACCGGCAAAAAGTTGAACCTGTAGATATCCTTTTCCCATTATATCACCCTTAACAATTTCCGCGCATGAATGAAAATCGCATTGTCTGCGCAGCGTATTTGAATTATTTTATAATATATTCATTGTGTAAAATTTCGTGCCAAATGATTCAAATTCATGTTCTTTTTTCCAGCTTTTATAATATGTATAGAGGTATACTGAACGCCGAAAACATATACCGACGGCGAATTGGTGACAGAGGAGGTAAATGTTTTCGAGCTTCAGTATATCTATATTAAGGAAGGGATAAGCATGAGCATTATTAATTTTATTAAAGGAATTTTTATTGGCGTAGCATTGGTCATTCCGGGGCTTAGTGGCAGCTTTTTTGCTGTTGTAATGGGATTGTATGAAAAAATACTTGAATCTTTTGTGTATTTTAAAAAAAATATCGAAGAAAACATTTTATTTCTTGGGCCAGTTCTTCTTGGTATTGTAACAGGTGTGGCGCTATCTGCTAAATTAATAATGTGGATCATCTTAAAATTTCCCTGCCAATCTTATATATTTTTTTTGGGGCTTGTTGTAGGAAGCTTTGTCATCGTTATTAATAAAATAAGGACTAAAAAATTTAATCCATTATATTTTATTATAACCTCAGCGGCATTTATCGGCGTGATGCTCCTTAACAATTCATCCGGAGAAAATGTTAGTTTTGTGTCTATTGATAGCGTTAAAAATGCAAAAGACGCCTTAGTAATGTTATACGCCGGGGCACTGGCGTGTTCGTTGATGGTAATACCGGGGATGAGCGGAGGTGCTGCGCTTCTTGCCATAAACCAATATGGAAGCGTTTATAATGCCGTAGATAAAGCAACTAGCCTGCCGTCTCATATCATTAGTAAAGACATGACTGGTATTTTTTCATCGGCGCAAGGATTGATACTGTTGATTCCTTTTGTTCTTGGAGCGGTTTTTGGCTTGTCGCTGGTGGCAAAGCTTGTGCTGCGGTTGATTAAGGAGCATGAAACGCCGGTATATTACGGTATATCAGGGCTTGTGCTGGGAATGGCTGCAATATTAATTATTAATGGCGTTATTCCCAATATCCCTCCAATGTTTACCGATAATCTTGCGTTCATATCATCCGCTGTAACATGTTTCTCAATCGGAATGTTTTGTTCTGTGGCGGTAAAATAAATTCACAATAATCTTGACTAAGCTTTTACAGAAATATATACTGGGAACGGTTCAGAATTTAATTCATAAGAGCCGTTCCCAGCGTAAAATTTAAACGGTAAAATAATTTAAGGAAAGTAAGGTTTAATAAACCTAATAGGTGTTAAAACATGCGATTCATACGTTTATAATAACTCAAACTCTTAAACAGCATATGCTGCTGTGTTGGAAAGTTGCTGATAAATACTGAAGAACGAAAACATATTCATTGACAGAGGGAATCCCTGCCCCACTGGACGGGGAGTTTTGACCGATAGTCAATGGATAATGTTTTCATTCTTCAGTATAATAGCGGTTTATTTTGGTGGGGTTATAAGCGTATTCTTATTTTAATTATATACAGGAAAATGAAAGTATACAGCATCCGCAATTGTTTTTTTTGCGTCTGCAAATTTTTTAGTCTTTCAGAATATCGTTTATAATCCTCCCTACCGTACAAATGCGGCGGCGCACTTAAATGCGTTGTCTCGTACCGTACTATATAGGAGGTTTTTTTATGCTTTTATTAGAAATTAATAATCTAAAAAAATATTTTGGAGATCGGCTGATATTAAGTATTGATAGATTAAAAATATATGATAACGATAAAATTGGACTTATTGGAATAAATGGCGCTGGTAAAACAACATTTCTCCGTATTATCGCCGGGGAGCTTGAGCCTGATGAGGGTGAGGTTAAAATATATTGCTCATATGAATATATAAAGCAATTAGACGATGATGGCGGCAAGGAGCGCGAATCAAGATTAAGCGGAGGCGAAAAAACCGCTGAAAAATTAGCATCCGCTTTTAGCGGCTGGTCAGGATTGATCATGGCTGATGAGCCAACAAGCAATTTAAGCATAAGCCGTATTGAGGATTTAAGTGCGAAGTTATTAGAATATAATGGCGGAATTATACTAATTTCTCACGACAGAACGCTTTTAAACGGTATATGCAATAAGATGATTGAAATATCGGATGGTAGAATAACCGAATACGCCGGAAATTATGATTTTTATAAAAAAGAGAAGGATTTAAAGGAGCAGCAGCTACGAAAGGAATACGAAAAATATAAAGAAGAAAAGGAACATTTGGAAGATGCAGTTAAAGACATAAAAAAGAAAGCAGGCAGCATGAAGAAAGCCCCGTCCCGGATGGGCAACTCAGAAGCCAGACTGCATAAGAATTCAATAAAAGCAAAAGCAAAAAAATATGGTGGTACATCAAAGGCGATAGAAGCAAGGCTGGAAAAATTAGAAGAAGAAAAAAATCAAGTTGTTTTATCTCATTATGGCATGAGCAAGCGTGTTTCTCGTGAAACAGAAAGCCGGTCATGGTTAGAGCTGCGTGAAGGTGGCAGGTTGTATTCCAAAAACGTACTGGAGGCTGTAGGTGTTAGTGCCGCATTTGGTAACAAGGTTTTATTCGAAAATGCTTGTTTCAATGTTAAAACAGGCTCTAAGACCGCGCTTATCGGAGAAAACGGAACCGGCAAAACGACATTGATTAAAATGATAATGAATGACGCACCGGGGATAAAAAAGGCTCAAGGTCTAAAGATAGCATATTTTTCTCAGGATTTGTCGGTTATTGATGAAAGTAAAAGTATATATGAAAATGCTTCAGATGGAAGCTCTTTAAATCAAACACAAATAAGAGGTATACTGTCCAGAATGCTTTTTTTTAAGGATGATGTATATAAAAAGGTCAATGTACTAAGCGGAGGCGAACGGGTTAAAGTCGCACTGGCAAAAATATTTTGCCTTGACGTAAACATGCTTATACTTGACGAACCCAATAATTATTTGGACATATATTCATTGGACGCTCTTGAGGGTTTGTTGCAGGATTATAACGGTACAATATTATACGCTACCCATGACAGAAGCTTAATTTCACTTGCAGACAATTTAATTATTATGGAAAATACCGGTATAATCCAATACGATGGAAACTACCCGGATTATATTGATGCTAAAAAGTCAAAAAGCAGCGTTACTAGAACAATGCAGAATAATCTGCTTCAAATGGAGCTGAGGCTGGCAGAGATAATAGGAAGGCTTAGCGTACCGAGGAAAGATGACGATATAGAAGCGCTGGATATTGAGTTTAAGGAGCTAAGTAGTGAAATAAATAAGTTAAAGAGAAGGAATGAAAATAAAGGCGGATAATAATGCAGATAAGCAGGCTTTTGGAAATAGTTATAATATTGCTTAATAAAAACAACGTAACCGCTAAGGAATTGTCCGGGCATTTTGGTGTATCTACACGAACCATATACCGGGATATAGATACTTTAAGCCTATCAGGAGTACCAGTTTATTCAACCAAGGGGTATGGAGGCGGCATTAGCCTTATGCAGGAGTATACACTTAATAAGGCTATGCTTACAAGCAATGAGAGGAATGAGATTCTTTTCGGTTTACAAGGTTTAAAATCGGTAAATTACCCGGATATTTCAGTGATCGTTAGTAAATTAAACGCATTATTTAAAAGCAATACGGATTCAAGCTGGATTGAAGTGGATTTCACAGAATGGGGCAGCGGTGAGGAAGATAAAATAAAATTCGCAGAAATTAAAAACGCTATATTAAATAAATATGCAATAGTTTTTGATTATTATACTTCATCCTCTACTATGAATAAAAGAAGTGTTGAACCTCTGCGTTTGATGTTTAAAGGACAAGCTTGGTATATGCTGGGTTATTGCATGTATAAAAAGAGCTACCGAACATTCAGGCTTTCAAGAATAAAACATCTGGAAATTACGGGAAATCGTTTTGACAGAAATGTAGGAGATATGGAGTATACACCGTCGGATGAAAATAAATTCGACGGCAGAGAATCTGAAATGTTGAATATCAGGTTGCTGTTTTCGTCTGAAATGGTATTTCGGGTATTTGATGATTTTAGTGAAAAGCATATAAAGTATAATGAAAATGGCAGCATAGAGGTAAATGTTTCTTTTCTACCCGGCGAATGGGTATATGGGTATATTCTTTCATACGGAAAGCATGTGGAGGTTCTGGAGCCTGAGTTTTTGAGGCATGAAATAATTAAGCGGATAAATGAAATGGCGGGTATATACCGGGGAAATAAACTATGATCTGAGAGGGGACAATTATTGTGAATAAAGGGAAAATCATTTTGTTAAACGGTGTCAGCAGTTCAGGAAAATCAACACTTGGTCTTGCGCTTCAAGATACTCTTCCTGAAAAGTATTTTCTTTTCTCTCAAGACGGATTCAGTGAAACGTGGCCGTATAAATATTGGAAAGAAGATGGCGATGGTATCTATATAGAAACTATGAAATACATGAACCGGACAATACGAATGTTAGCAGAGTCAGGGGTGAACATTATTATTGACCATCTGTTTCTTGATAACGGAAAACCAAACGCAACAGGCGTAGTAGTATTACATGATTGCGTTCAAAGTTTTTGGGATTTGCCTGTTTTATTTGTACGTGTTGATTGTGATTTAGCCGAATTGGACAGGCGTGAACGCTGGCGTGGCGACCGTGGCGTAGGCACAGCGGAATGGCAACTTAAAGAGTTATACCCTAAGTGTACTTACGATATGGTAATCAACACTTCTGCGTTCTCAACAATTCACTGTGCAGAAGAAATAACAAAAGCTATGGCAAACATGGATAGTAAATCATTCATAGACATGAAAGTGCGAATAGATGATGGTCTTGCGATTGAGTAACAATGTATATAGCATAATATAAGAATATAATATGACAGGCAGTTGTCATATTATATATGATACTATTGTTTTAAGGAAATGGTAGCTCCGGTAAAAAATCTGAGTTACCGTTTCAAATATATATTGGGAGCGATTTATATGGAAAACACATTATTTTGCCAAAGCTGTGGTATGCCTTTAACAAATGACGAGGATTTTGGAAAAAACGTCGACGGAACGAAATGCGTTGATTACTGCCTTTACTGTGTAAAAGACGGAGAATTTGTTTCCGACGAAACTATGGAGCAGATGATAGAAACCTGCATACCGCATGTAATAAACGGTAATCCTTATAAGGATGCCGACGAAGCCAGAAAAGCTATGATGGAATATTTCCCGCAGCTTAAAAGATGGAAGAAATAATAATTGTGTTTTGGAATTATGCATCAATGAAAAACAGCCCGGTACAATAATTGCCATCCGGGCTGTTTTTTTGTGTGGCTATACTGAATGTGACACAGTATATGTTTCTTACGAAATAAAATGTGATATAATTATTTTGGATAAAACAGAACTAGAAAAGCTGAAAAAACAGATTGCCGGTGAGTAAATCGCCGGTTTTTTAGTATATTATTGGAGGCGGTATATTGGAAAGGTATTTTACAATAGGTAATATAATTAATTCACACGGATTGAAAGGGGAAGTTAAGGTATATCCTGTAACAGACGAACCCGGACGGTTTGAGCTTCTTGATGAGGCAGAGGTTACTAAAAATGATTATTCCAGAATTCTAAGCTTTGAAAATGTGCGTTATCATAAAAATCTAATTATTTTAAAATTCAAAGAAATAAACAGCATTGAAGAAGCTGAGAAACTGAAAGGCGCGAAGCTAAGAATACCCGAGAGCAAGGCGCTTCCGCTTGAGGATGATGAATATTATCAAGCTGATTTATATGATATAAACGTACAGTTGGAAAATGGCGAACATTTGGGAATACTGACGGATATTCTGCGTACGGGTGCTAACGATGTATATGTGGTTAAGGACGGGGAAAGTGAAATATTAATACCCGCAATAAAAAGCTGTGTACTGAATGTCGATATAAAAAGCAAAAAAATGATTGTTAAGTTGCTGGAGGGGATGGCAGATTAATGATTTATTATGTGCTTACATTATTTCCGCAGGCGATTGAGAACGGCGTCAATTACAGCATACTAAAGAGAGCGGCTGATGACGGCATTATCAGCGTTAAATGCGTAGATATCAGGAATTTTGCCGTAAACAAGCATGGTCAGGTGGATGATTACCCATATGGCGGCGGTGCAGGCATGGTTCTTATGCCTGATCCTGTATATGACGCATATATGAGTGTTAAACCATATATCGGGGATAAAACGAAGGTTATTTATATGTCTCCGCAGGGCAAGCCCTTCAACCAGAGAAAAGCTGAGGAATTAGCAAAGGAAAAAGAGCTTGTGTTGCTGTGCGGGCATTATGAGGGGATAGACGAAAGGGTTTTAGAGGAAATTGTGACAGAAGAAATATCTATCGGCGATTTTGTGCTGACGGGAGGCGAGCTGCCGGCGATTGCCGTCATAGACGCGGTAACAAGACTTATACCCGGCACGCTTAAAGCGGAATCGTATGAAAATGAAAGCTTTTCAGACGGATTACTTGAATACCCGCAATATACCAGGCCATTTGACTTCCATGGCAAAAATCCGCCGGAGGTGCTGCTTTCAGGGCATCATAAAAACATAGAAGAATGGCGCAGGCAGCAGTCCATATACCGTACCGCTCAGAAGCGACCGGATATACAGCATATGAATTTTTGAAATGAAAGAGGAGGTGAGTATGTGATGATAAGGTATGTACAGGGGCTACCCGGTTCCGGGAAAACAGAATTATGCCTTAATGAAATAACTAGCCGCATAAAAGACGGTGTAAATAACAATTTGATTTATATAGTTCCGGAACAGTTTTCTCTTCAATCTGAGAAAAATATCATATCCAAGTTACCCGGAAATGCTGTAACCGGCACACAGGTATTAAGCTTTCAACGTCTGGCCTTTCATTTGTTTGGTGAAACCGGAGCAGTCCCGGGAAAGTTTATTGAGGACATGGGCAAGAAAATGCTGCTTAAAAAAATAATTTTAAATATGGGAGAAGATTTAGTTTTCTTTGGGAGAGCCTCGGATAAGCCTGGTTTTATAGACAACCTGTCGGATTTTATTACGGAAATGTACAGATATGGCGTAACCCCGGGAGACTTAGCTGAGAGAGCGGATAGCTTGAAGGATAAGGGTAATCTGTATTATAAACTGGCGGAGCTCTCCGGTATATATGGCAATTACACGGAGTATATTTCCGGCAAGTATATTTCCGCCGAGGAAACGCTTGATCTGCTGGCTAATAAAATAAAAGACTCAAAATATATAAAAAACTCAAACATATGGATAGATGGTTTTCACAGCTTCACACCTCAGGAGATTAAAGTCATATCCAACCTTGCGCGGTATGCCGGTTTTGTGACGATAACCGTTACAACGAATGAAAAAAGCCCGTATTACGAAAACTTGAAGCAATATGACTTTTTTTTTGGTTCAAAAAACACGGTGAATAAAATAACCAGACTTGCGGAAGAAAACAGTATTCCGGTAGACGAACCTATTTATTTAAGTAAAATTAAAAGATTTGAAGCATTTAATGAAATGGAGCATTTTGTTCGGTTTTATCATAATCCGGACGCACAGATATATTTAAAAGGCAGCGGGGGCGATAAGCGTATAAGGATAATATCCGCATCGGAAAAATATGCAGAATTAAACGCCGTAGCCGGTGAAATAATTAATTTGATTAGAGATAAAAATTACAGATTCAGAGATATAGCAGTGCTGACAGGTTCCGTAGAGCATTTTAAAAGTGTTGAGGATATTTTTAAAATGCATGGTATACCATTCTTTATTGACACCAAAACGGATATATTATCACATCCTCTAACAGAATTAATAAGAGCGGTTGTGGATATAGCGGCGTATAATTATTCGTATGAAGGTGTTTTCAGATTCCTGAAAACAGGATTAACCGGAATTATACGAGATGAAATTGATATTTTTGAAAATTATGTGTTGGCATACGGGATAAAAGGATACAAATGGGAGCTTGACCATTGGAATTACGGTTTTAGCAGTTCCTCTCCTAAATATGATAAGGATATGATTCATTCTTTAAAAAATAGAATATTGGATATGCTGGAAAGCTTAACTTGGGAAACAGTCGGGGGAAAAGGTAAAAGGATAAAATGGGACAGCATAATGTCTGTTAAAGAATACTGCATGAGGATATTTAGTATTCTTAACAAACTAAACGTGACAGAGAAGCTGGAGAATTGGGTTACTGAAGCCAATGACACCGGGAGATTGGAAGCGGCAAGGCAGCATAGCCAAATATGGGGAAAAATATGCGGCGTATTCGATAAAATGGTTGAAATATTAGGTGAAGAAAAGCTAAGCATGAAGGATTTTGCTAAAGTACTGGATGCCGGTTTGTCGTCGGAGGATATGGGTATAATACCACCTTCGCAGGAGCAGGTATTAATTGGTGATATAGCCCGTTCACGGCTTCCGGAGATAAAGGCTTTATTTGTCATAGGTGCTAACGAAGGTCTTTTACCTGTTAATTTTGGAGAAAAAGGCGTTCTTTCGGATACTGAAAGAGAGTCCTTAGCCGGAATAGGGCTGGTGCTAAGCCCAGATAGCAAATCGCGTTTTATTGAGGAGCGGCTGCTTATATACTGCGGGATGTGCAAGCCTAGAGAAGATATGGTTTTTAGCTATTCCACTGGAGATTTAAGTGGGAAATCATTACTTCCTTCGCCGGTAATAGCGCATGTAAAGAAAATGTTTCCGTATATAAAAGAAGAATCGGCAGGTTTATCTTCGGTTATATTACTGGAGCCGGCGCTTACACAAATTGGAAGTATTATACGTGGTTATTTGTCAGGCGATAATATACAGGATATTAATAAAGATATTTATGGCTGGTTTTTAAACAGTGTTGAGTATTCGGATATAGTACAGAATATGGAATCCGTACATATGGGCAAGCATATTGCCGAAAGGTTAAGTGTGGAATCTGTCGGCAGACTGTATTCACGTGAAATAGTAACATCTGTGTCTCGGCTTGAAAAATATGCACAGTGTCCATTTGCTTATTTTATGGATTATATTATGAATGCTAAAGAAAGAGAGTTATACAAAATAAAGCCGGTGGATATGGGGAGCCTTTTTCACACTGTTCTTGAAAACTTTTCAATAGCTCTTTCAAATGAGGGAATAAGCTGGCGGGATGTGGACGATGATAAAACAGAAGAGCTTGTTAACCGGCTTGTGAAAGCCGCCGGAAATGAAACTGCGGAGCAGGTGTTTTTGTCAGGTGCGAGGCAAAGGTATATGCTGGATAGCGTAAAAAGAGTTTGCATAAGTTCAATATGGGCGCTGAGAGAGCATATAAAAAGCGGAAGCTTCGAGCCATGCGGCGCGGAAATTAATTTTGGGCTTACAGGGCCAATTACAGGCATAACCATAAATATTAACGATAAATATAGTTTTATATTGACAGGAAAAATAGACAGAGTAGATGTGTTGGATGTTAGTGGAAGGAAATATGTGAAAATAATAGATTATAAATCCGGTGCGGTTAAATTCGACGTAAGTGACGTTTATTTCGGGATGCAGCTTCAACTGCTTTTATACCTTGACGCGTTCATAAAAAACGCCGGTGCTTTATTTCGACCAGAAAATATTGATATGGAAATATATCCCGGCGGTGTTTTCTATTTTAATATAAAAGACCCAATACTTAATCTTGATTTAGATCTTGATCTTGATACTAACGAAAATAATCAACAAGAAGAGCTTAACAGACTTTTACTGGAATCGTTTAAAATGAGCGGAGTAGCGCTAAGCGACGAGGTTGTTATTAATGGAATAGACGGAAATATATCCGGCAGCTCCGGAATAATTCCTGTAAGGATAAACAAGAATGGTGATATAAGCGGCTCCGCCGCTGTCGGCACCGACGGTTTTGACCGGTTGAGGGAAGCAGTAATAGATAAAATAAAACAGTTTGGAGAAGAAATGACCGAAGGGAATATTAAACCGCAGCCATATAAAAAAGGAGCCGCCACAGGCTGTGATTATTGCGGTTACGCGGCGGCTTGCGGCTTTGACCCCAAATAAATAATATGAAATATAACATGGTGAGGAAGCTGGATGGCACTGTTTAAAGCAGTATTCCTAAATGTTCAAGCAATATCTTAACTCCCATAAGTACAAGTATTATTCCTCCGGCGAACTCTGCCTTAGATTTAAACCGGGTACCAAATACGCAGCCTATTTTTACACCTGCCATAGATAATACCAGCGTTGTAATTCCGATAAATGAAACAGCCGGTATAATATTAACTTGAAGAAACGCAAATGATACGCCTACCGCAAGTGCGTCAATGCTTGTGGCAATGGCAAGGGGCAGCATTTTTGCAGGAGCTAATGATGCTTCCTTGCCGTTATGTTCTTGGTTATTATCTTTGTTAAAGCTTTCCGAAATCATTTTACCGCCTATAATACTGAGTAGTACAAATGCAATCCAGTGATCAAAGGATATAATGCTTTCGGCAAACCGTGTCGCCAGCATATATCCAAAAAGCGGCATAACCGCTTGAAAAATACCGAAGTATAAGCCGACAATAAGAGACTTATTCAGCGATACTCTTTGCATTGTTAAGCCGGTGCAAATAGCCACCGCGAAAGCATCCATAGAAAGCCCAACGGCGATAAGGAATAGTTCTAAGTAACTCATTTCACATTCTCCTTTGCATATTAAAAAGCTCAAGTATTTACTCTATCGAGCTAATACTTGAGCTTTATATATCGCAGAAAGGTCATGTATAGCTGTAAAGTTATACATGAGTCTCGTTTTTTAAGACAAGCCAGACCTTAAATAGTCAGCATGTTGACTTGTCACGCATCATTCGCGCATACTACTCCCTCACGAGTATTCTATTGTGGCACATATTGTAGCATTTTGTGAAAGGCTTGTCAAATGTTGTTTTTTCCCATTTGTTTTCCAAACACATCTTAACCAAACAACTCATTAGCATTATCAAACAGTATCATTCGTGCGTACCTTAACGCCTCAGCCTTCGAATATACGCCGTCTTCCACTTTTTCCGCCAGAACATGAGCAATGTTTTCTTTTGCTATTTGCAAATGTCCGTATACTCCCTCTACAAATGTATAATCGCCTCCAAAGCCAAGTATTTTACATACCGGAACAGTATCCAGCCATTCCGATAAATAACGTCTGGAAAAAACAGGCGATATTACATGTGTCCATGAAAGATCTGCATACACATTTGGAAACATCTTTGCCATAGCCGATAATTCTCCTCCAAAAGGATATCCGCCGTGGAACAGGTCAAAACGAGTATTAGGGTTGTTTATTATAAGATGTGAAAGTAACGCAGGATTGGCATTGCTAATATCATTGCCGTTGCCTTCAAGAAGCCCTGTGTGTATTTGCATAGGCAGATTATGCCAATATGCTTTTTCAGCCAGCCTATACATAAGGTAGTCTTGTAGCTTTTTTGCATCTTCTGCGGTATATCGCTCTCTTAATATTTTATCCATAGCTAAAGTAGCTTCCGCCAATGAAACAGGTTCATAATCTAAGCTGCGAATATAAGCAAGCCCGCTTTTTATTGCGGTAAGCCCTCTGTTTTTATGCTCGGTTATGCGAATTTCCATTATTTCATCCAAATTAGCAGGAGTTGTTATTTTAATTT
This sequence comes from Holotrichia oblita, assembly GCA_023690525.1. Taxonomy (NCBI): domain Eukaryota; kingdom Metazoa; phylum Arthropoda; class Insecta; order Coleoptera; family Scarabaeidae; genus Holotrichia; species Holotrichia oblita. Next base: position 2,029 of record JALQSN010000709.1, on the reverse strand, counting down.
TATACTTAGATTCTAAAGATTTTATATCCTTAATATCATTTACATAAACAATATCGTCCAAACGAAGAGACAGCTTGAAAAAGTAATCTCTTTCCGGTTTATCCGTCCAAAATTGATCCCACAGGCAATACTTAATGTTCAATTTATCCTGAAGAATCTGCTTGTAAAAGCCCGGCTTGCTCATTTCAATCATACGGTTGTTTATCTCAGGAAGAGTATCTATGTTTATTTCATCAATTCCGTACAGATCACGAATGGCTATTCTCAATGCTCGGCAATAAGAGGTATTAGATGTTCTGCTCCAAAAATTCATAAATATTTTAGCTTTTTCATCGAAGGAATCATTTGCACCCTTAAGCCTTGCCATTTGATCTTGAGGCATTCCTGCAGACACCAAGTCGCTGCTTGCGTAATGGCTTAACATTACGCTAAAAATGTCAAGATTACCTTCAATACGGTTTTTTCAGGCATTAAATGCTCATGGCAATCCACTACAGGCATTTTGCCTATTTCTTCCAGGATACTGTTGTACATATTACAGTTGTTATTAAAACCTTCATTCATTTCCGTTCATCCCTTTCTTATAAGAATAAACACAGCTTTCTTGCTTATAATATAGTTTAACAAAATCACTAACACTGTTGTAAATATTTTACACCCAAGCTGCCATAATCCAAGTCTATCAACAAGCAAAATAAGCGCCGCTGTTTCCAGTGCATAAGTAAAAAGCCTTCCTGTTGAAAATCTTATTAATTCTCCCGATACTGTTTTTAGATCAAAGCTTATGGAGCGGAACACCCATACTTTATTAGTAATAAACGCAAATAATACAGCCACCGCCGTGGATACTGTATTTGCAAGCGACACTCTTTTATATGTTTCCATAATACCCGAATCCGCACCGGTTAAATACATTATACCGCTGTAAACTGCAATTGATAAGATGGTCGTTAATACTCCGAAAAAGATGTATATTACTGTTTCTCTGTTTATATGTTTGAGAATATTTATATTTATATTATTCAGTTTCATTATTGTTATCACTCGCCGCCTATTATCTCGCTTATGATGTATATGGGGCGGTCTTTTATTTCATCGTATATTCTACCGATATACTCGCCCATCATTCCCAGCATCATTAACACCAGACCTTGTGAAAACAAGATCACCCCGATGGTGGAAGCCCATCCCTGTACGGTTGTGTCGGTAAACAATCTTTGAATAAGTATAACCGCTAAATATAAAAAGCTTAACAATGAAATGATAAAGCCCATAGTTGTAGCAAGCTTCAGCGGTTTGTACGAAAACGAAGCTATGCCGTCGGCGGCGAACTTTAGCATCTTTGAAAACGGATATTTTGTTTCTCCGGCAAATCGTTCTTCTCTAACATATTCAACTGCTGTCTGTTTAAAACCTACCCAGCTGACAAGTCCTCTTATATAACGGTTTTTTTTTTCTGTTCATCCTGTTAACCGCGTCGCATACCTTCCTATCCATTAAGCGGAACTCCCCGGTGTCTACAGGCATATCAACGGACGTCATTTTATTTAGCAGCCTGTAAAAAAGCTTTGCGGATACCTTTTTAAAAAATGATTCGCCTTTTCTCTCTTTTTTTTTACCGTATACTACATCATACCCGTTTTTCCAAGCCACCGCCATCTCCGGAATAACCTCCGGCGGTCCATAAAGTCCGCGTCAATTATTATAACCGCATCTCCCCGGGCAGTAACCATACCTGCGGTTATCGCCGGCATATGTCCAAAATTGCGGGAAAAATTAACAAGTACTATGCTGCTGTCCTTACCGGAAAGCTCAGCTATTATATTTGCGGATTTATCACGGCTGCCATCGTTTACAAATATAAGCTCATACTTATCTCCGATAGATTTCATTACCTTTGTAAGACGTTTGTAAGTTTCATTTAATACGGCTTCTTCGTTGTATACCGGTATTACAACGGAATATATTGGCTTCACGGCTCACACTCCTTTTTATTTAAATCAATTGCCATGTAGGCAACCACTTCAGG
>JALQSN010000708.1:0-25832 GCA_023690525.1 Holotrichia oblita | reverse complement strand
CCACCTCGGTTGCATATGATTCCACCACAAGCCTGGGAGTAGCAACCAACAGAACCGGATATACATTCGGAGGCTGGTACAACGAAACAGGCTGTACAACACAATTAACCAGTGCCGCTGGAGCGATTATCACGGGCTCAGTAACCAACCGAATAACCAGCGGCAAATGGACACCTAACGCAGCATTTACTGTCTATGCAAAATGGACAGCAAATACATATACGCTTACATATAGTTACAATAACGCAACAGGCAATAATACCACCGCAAGTGCTACGGTAACATATAACGCATCGTATACTTTGGTGGTACCAACCCGAACAGGATATACTTTCACAGGCTGGTGGTCTGCGACCTCCGGCGGTACACAATATACCAACGCCTCTGGAGCAAGTTTGGCTAACTGGACCGGCACCGCAGGCATAACCATATATGCCCAATGGACAGCGAATACATATACACTTACATATAATTACAATAACGCAACAGGTAACAACAGCACCGCAAGTGCTACGGTAACATACAACGCATCGTATAATTTGGTGGTACCAACCCGAACTGGATATGCCTTTACAGGCTGGTGGTCTGCGACTTCGGGCGGTACACAATATACCAATGCCTCTGGTGCAAGTTTAGCTAACTGGACAGGGACCGCAGGAATAACCATATACGCTCAATGGACAGCGAATACATATACGCTTACATACAATTACAATAACGCAACAGGCAATAACACCACCGCAAGTGCTACGGTGACATATGACTCATCATATACGTTAATTGTGCCAACTAGAACTGGATACAGTTTCACAGGCTGGTGGTCGGCTACTTCAAGCGGCACACAATATACAAATTCATCCGGTGTAAGTTTGGCTAACTGGACAGGCACTGCAGGAATAAACATCTATGCCCAGTGGACGGGTTATAATTATACCGTACGGTTTAACTCTAATAATGGTACTGGTTCTACATCTACACAACCCTTTGTATATGGAACAGCGCAAGCCTTGACAGCAAATCCATATACAAAAGAAAACTTCAAATTTATGGGCTGGGCAACAAGCCAATCTAATGCGGATAATGGCACAGTAACTTATATCAACAGCCAATCTGTAAATAACCTTACAACCACCAGCAACGGAACAGTCGATTTGTACGCAGTTTGGAGCACTAATTTCGCAACATATTATTTATGCTATGCTGGCGGTATATCCGCAGACGGCAACAGCGGATATGTAACGCCCGGGGTAGCGATTGCGCTACCCACTGCAACCGAGATGGCGGCACATGCGCCTACCGGAATGACCTTTGCCGGCTGGTATGAAAACGCAGACCTTACTGGCACAGCGGTAACACAGGTGCTTATATCTACCGCTGGGACGGTTAAGTATTACTATGCAAAGTGGGTGTGATCCGATCGCTCGGGCACCCCTGAGGGTCCCCACCCTACGCGTCGGGGCGCACGCTGGGCGAGTAAAGCGAACGCGCTCGCAATCCGGTGCTCGCGCTCTGCTCGGTCGGGCTAAGCCTGTCCATCGCGTAGAAATTAAAAATATTTGCTGTTCGAAATATTGGTACTTCTCCGCCTGAAACTTGCCCTTTAGACGGATTTGTATATAAAACGTGCGCGTAATGCGCCGTTTTTTTTCATCATTTTTCATCGCACGGCACGCTTTGAGGATTAAAGTTAATTTAAATATAATAATTACAGTATACTAAACAGTAAAAATTGTGATAAAATATATTATGAAAATAGTCGCGAATAATAAGAAAGCTTTTTATGATTATTTTATCCAAGATAAGTTTGAAGCAGGTCTGGAGCTTTTAGGCTGGGAAGTTAAGTCTGCGCGTGTTGCGGAAATCAATTTACTTGACAGCTTTGTGTTTATTGAACGCGGTCAGGCTTGGTTGAAAAATGCACACTTCAGCACTTATGATAAAGGTATAGTCGCTGAACAAAATCCGCGACGTGACCGCAAGTTATTACTTAAACAAGCGCAAATAGAAAAACTGCAGTCTTCTGTTAAAACAAAAGGACTTACTTGTGTTGCAACAAAAATTTATTTAAATCAGCGCGGTCTTGTTAAAGCGGAAATCGCGCTTGCCAAAGGTAAGCATAGTTATGATAAAAAGCAATCTTTAAAAGAAAAGGATCTTAAGCGTGAAGCTGAAAAAGACAGTTTTTTTTAAATAAAAAGATTGAATGCAGTAAGAAATTTAATTAGATTTTTATTGTTTAATTATAATTATCAAAACTAAACGCAAGAGAGATTAAAAAAGCTTTGCAAATTTTTCTTAATATTTCTTTTCACGGCATTCGATAATTTTCTTTTCACGGCATTCGAAAGTTTTTTCAAAGCATCTTTCTTCTTCGTGACATTTCTTCCATTCGCAATCTTCAGGTCCATGACCGTGTCCATCTTTATTAAAGATGTTGAAACCACAAAAATCGCGCACTTTTTTTGTCCATTCCGTACATAATTTATCTCCTGTTTAATTGTTTAAGGCAGTTGCCTTACTACATGCTATGCAACAGTTAATTGATAAGTGCTTTGGAGTTTATAGAAAACTATCCGAAACTATTAGTTGATAAATTGGAAGGAAACTTGTTAATAATATTTAGCCAATTTGGAAACTGTAATATAACTTGCGATTATAAAAACAATGAAAATTATTTCATTCGAAAAATTGATTCAAATCAAAAAGTTTGTTTGCAAGTTTGATAGTCGGAAACCGATGACAAGTGTAATTTCGCTTTGCTATAATTTTGTTATGAAAATAAAGGAAGTTGTAAATTGTAAACGCATTTCGATTTTGGGCGTTTGCGGCTCTGGGAAAAGTACACTTGCACAAAGACTTGGGAGTATATTGGGATTACCCGTTCATCATATCGACAGCATTTACTATAAAGAAAATTGGGAAAAGATAGACCGCGAAGAGGTTGCAGAAAAAGTAAGACAAATTTCAAAACAAGAAAAATGGATACTTGATGGAAATTATACTCTTACGCTTGCTAACCGATTCAAGCGCTCGGATTTAGTTATTTTCCTTAACTTTCCAATAGATTTTTGCATTGAAAGTTTTAAGAATAGAGAAAATCAAATAGGCCTGCCAGATTGTTTACGGGGTATTAAACCCGATATGGATTATATAATAACCTATATGCAAAGATTTCCAACTAAAGTTAAACCAACGATTGATATTCTTGCAAAAAAATACAAAGGTAAAGTCATCGAATTTGCAACACGAGAGCATGTAAACCAATTTCTCGAGGAATTAAAAGTATACTTGAATCTGTAATGGTAGCGGCGAGTGGATTCGAACCACCGACCTCCTGGGTATGAACCAGACGCTATAACCAACTAAGCTACGCATACAAAGTGGTGGGAGTTGTAGGGATCGAACCTACGACCTACTGCTTGTAAGGCAGTTGCTCTCCCAGCTGAGCTAAACTCCCAAGTGAATAGCGTTATATTATCATATACTCACTGTGGTGTCAACTTGAAAATAAAGTAAAGACATATAAATATTATTTAAGTATTTTCTAATATATAAAAATTCGATTGGAATTGTTTTAAATTTTAATTCAGATTTCTTTTGTATTTCTTGATATTATTGCTATACTTTGATAATGAGCGAACTGATAAGCTTGCCAAACATAGGCAAAGAAACATCTAAACAGTTAGAAACTATTGGTATTACGACTTTTGAGCAATTAAAGAAAGCGGGAAGCCGCGGTGCGTGGCTTAGAATACAGTCTATTGATTCTTCCGCTTTTTATAACCGGCTGTGCGGACTTGAAGGGGCTATTCAAGGTGTGCGTTGTCACCACTTGTCTGATAAAATTAAGAAAGAACTTAAAGAGTTTTATAATGACAACAAATAATCAAATCGATATTGATAATCTTCATACAACGGAGATGGGCGTTTTGCGTGTCAAACGCAATCTTGAATTGGAATCGGATAATGTTGTAGAATGGTGCAAAGATAAAGTCCGAGCGTCAGATAATATAACAAGGAAAGGCAAGAATTGGTATGTTTGCATTGGCGATGTAACAATTACAATCAATGTTTATAGCAACACAATAATTACCGCACACAGAAATAAAAAAATATTGGCTTTATAAAGTAAAATGGAGAAATTATGACAATAAAAGAGAAAGCGGAAAAATTATATAAAAAAGTTAATACTTTTATTCTGAGTTGCGTCGGAGTTGACGGTTATCCGCTTACAAAAGCCGTTGTTCCGGGAAAGTATCGAGAATCTCTGAATGAAATATTTTTCTGTACGAATACTTCATCTAAGTTCGCAGCCGCGATTGCCGCCAATCCGAAGTCGAGTGTATACTTTTACAGCCGCAGATTAATTTGGGAAGGCTGTACGCTTAAAGGGAATATGGAGATTGTTTCTGATCCGAAAGTTAAAGAAAAATATTGGCAAAATCAATTCAAAAATGCTTATCCTGAAAAGTCACATACAGATCCTGATTTTTGTGTGCTGAAATTTGTTCCTATTTCAGGTCGGTATTACGCATGGTTCAAACCTCAGGATTTTGAGATTTAATAATTTAGCAATTTAATATGGCGAGTTATATACTTTTTAAAAATTGAAAACTCGGTATTTTTGGATTGATTCCTTATAATTAAACTATAAAATATTAAATCTTTTGTAATATTTGCTGTTTGCAAGGTTTGACCTTGTGTTATAATAAAATATATAAAAATAGGAGAATTTTATGATTATAGGTATTCCAAAGGAAATAAAGAAAAATGAAAATCGAGTGGGAATGACTACCGCTGGAGTAGCGGACTTGGCGGCACAAGGTCATGTTATATATATCGAAAAAAATGCGGGCGCAGGCAACGGCTTTACAGATAAAGAATACGAAGAATGCATATGAAAATTTTAAAAACTGCGGAAGAGGTTTGGCAAAAAGCGGAAATGATTATTAAGGTTAAAGAGCCGCTTAAGCAGGAATTCCAGTTTTTCCGCGAGGGGCTTATACTTTTTACATTCTTGCATTTAGTCATGGGAGACTGCTTTAACAAAAGCGCCGCTTGATAAAAAAGTTACTGGTATAGCTTATGAGACAGTTGAAATGCCGGACAGGTCGCTTCCATTGCTTGCTCCGATGAGCGAAGTCGCAGGGCGGATGTCTGTTCAGGTCGGCGCTACGCTGCTGCAAAAAATACATGGCAGCAAAGGTGTACTGCTTGGCGGCGTTCCGGGCGTTTTGCCGGCGGAAGTTGTCATTATTGGCATGGTGTTGTTGGTTTGAACGCGGCAAAGATGGCGGTTGGTCTTGGAGCAAGCGTTACTGTGCTGAATATTTCAAAAGAACGTCTTGCCGGCATGGATGATATTTTTATGGGCAGAGTCAAAACTTTAATTTCAACCAAGACCACTATAGCAGAGAGTGTTAAAAAGGCAGACTTGTTAATCGGGGCAGTGCTTTTGGCAGGCGCTAAAGCTCCGAAGCTTGTCAGTGAGGAAATGGTGAAAAGTATGCAACTTGGCTCGGTTATTGTTGATGTTGCGATTGACCAAGGTTGCTACTGTGTCGAAACAATAGACCGGATTACTTATCATGACAATCCGTCATTTGTAAAACATGGCGTTGTGCATTATTCCGTTGCCAATATGCCGGGTGCTGTTCCGCGCACATCAACTTATGCGCTTGTCAGCGTTACTTTACCGTATGCGATTAAGATTGCAAATCTGGGTGTCGAGAAAGCGATTGCAAATAACGATGCTTTGAAAAAAGGTTTAAATACTTATAAAGGTTATTTGACAAATGAGCCTGTTGCAGTTTCACAAAATAAAAAATATACGCCTTATGAGAGTATCTAAGTCTTTGAAAAATGATTTTCGTAACAAGTAATTATTAAAGTTCGAACCTAATTCAATTTACAATTTGCAGGTAGTAACATATAATTACTATTATGATTGATAGAAAACAAAATAAGCCCTTCGGTCTTGGGCATTAATGCAAATTTAAATAAATGTGCGTTGTCTGATGCTCCGAACAACGCACAAGCCATAGCGGACAGGGCGCAGAGAGTGGCGGGTTCTTTGACTTTGGTGATTTCTGCGCGCGCCAAAAAAATGCAGGAAGAAGGCATCAAGGTTATTAGCTTCACAGTTGGTGAACCTGATTTTAATACGCCGAATTATATATTAGACGTCTTAAAAAGCATTGGATGAGGGTAAAACAAAATATGTTGCAACCTCAGGAATTTTACCTTTAAGAAAAGCTATTTGTGAAAAGTTAAAAAAAGATAACGGGCTTAATTATGCGCCTAATCAAATTGTGGTTGCGAACGGCGCGAAACAAGCAATATTTAATGCTACTCAGGCGCTTATAAATCCGGGTGACGAGGTTATAATTCCTGCACCTTACTGGGTGACTTATCCCGAACTTGTAAAACTTGCAGGCGGAGTTCCTGTAATTATTGAAACAAAACAAAGCGAAGCGTTTAAGCTGACTCCTTCAGCACTTAAAGCCGCTATAACTCCAAATACAAAGGCGGTTATATTAAACAGCCCGAATAACCCAACCGGCACCGTTTACAGTGAAGCGGAGTTAAGAGCACTGGCGGCAATAATTGAAAAAGCAGGCATTTGGGTAATCAGTGATGAAATATATGAAAATTTGATTTACGGTGATAAAAAGCATTGGTCAATTGCTGGTTACAGCGAAGCGGTTTATAACCGTACAGTTTTAATTAACGGTATGAGTAAAACTTATTCCATGACAGGCTGGCGCATAGGCTATTCCGCTTGTAATGCGGAGCTTGTCATGATTGAAAATATGCAAAGTCATATGACAGGCAATGTCAATTCAATCACGCAATATGCGGCACTTGAAGCGTTATCAGGCGAGGGCGGTGATTTCCTTAAAAAAATGGTTGGCGAGTTCGATAAGCGCCGCAGATATATGCTTGAAAGGCTTGCAAAAATGCCGCATATAACTTTTCCTGTGCCAGAGGGCGCATTTTATGTGATGGTGAATATCAATAAATTAAAAGAGAAAATCGTTAAATCAGGCAAATTTCCGAATGCAGGAACTAAAATCGGAGCGCATGAAATTGTCGCAATGCCGCTTGAACAAGCCAAAATAGCAGTTGTGCCTGGTGACGCGTTTGGCGCTCCTGATTATATAAGATTGTGTTATACATTGTCACTTAATGATATCCAAAATGGATTGGATGCGCTGGAGCAATTTTTGAAAGTATTAGGTTAGTATTAAATTATATGTGAATTTATTAACACGTCTTTTTTTCAATAAATTAGATATATATTAGAAAAAAATTCCCCTTCGGTACGAAGGGGTGGCGGCAAAGCCGACGGGGTAGGAAAAATTTTCTATAAAAAATATAATATACAACAGCGACAAATATTTACAAAAATTGACATTTTACAATTTTAATGCTATTTTTAAGCATGAAATTATCTTCAAAAACAAACTGGAACTTATACAGATGTTTTATTGCCACATACGAAGCCGGCGGTTATTCTCAGGCGGTAAAACATATAGATGTCGCCCGCAACAATATAAAAGCAAATGTAGATACGCTAAGCCGTCAACTTGGTGTCGATTTGTTTATATCTAATTCGAAAGGGGTTACTCCTACCAGCCATGCAGTTAAAATATATCCTGTTATAAAAAATGCAGTTGAATCAATTATAAGAGAAGAAGAAAGCTTAAAAGACTTTACGTCTGAAAGTGAAGCGATAATCAGAATGATTATACCTGCAACAATGGTGGGGACTTATTTAGCAGAATTTTTTAAGGATTTCCAAAAAAAATATCCCAAGGTTATCTTCGTGTTAAACAACAGAGCGCAAGAAGAAAGTTATAACGAATTTTCACTAGGTAATGTTGACATTGTAATTGACATAGACGAGATTTGCAAAAGTCATGGACTGAAAACTGTTGAACTTGTAACTTTCAATCTTGTGTTTATTGCTTCAAAAAATTATCTAGCGGAAAAAGGCTTAAGCGATACAATGAATAAAAGCCAGCTTCAAAAGCTTAATATTATAGGTCATCCGATAAATATTAAAAGTGTTATTGAGGAAACGGGTTGGTTTTTTACTCCAAGTATTGAAACAAAAGCATTTATGCCAATTTATACTCACGTAAAACTTGGCAACGGAGTTGGACTTTATACTAAAGAATATTTAAAAAGTCAAAATGATAATAGTGATGTAATCGAAATTAAAATAAACGATATTGAAAAACTTCCTAAAGTTAAAATTGGTTGTGTTTATAATAAAAAAACTATTTCAAAAGCGACACAAATTTTCATAGATGAACTTATAGAGTTTTGCAAGAAGAAATAATTAGTAATTTGCATAGTTTAAATTATTTTTTAGTCATTTTCGTCTTGCAAATCATTAAAATATGTGGGAGCAAAAAATTCGGAAAGAGTAATACCTGCGCCTTTGCAGAATCTTTTTATTGTTACTACTTTTGATGACTTGATTCGCTTATGTGTAATATCATAAATCGCAGAAGGTGACATTCCGCCTTTTAGGCAAATATCATAAATGCTTTTTTGTTGCTCTTCGCTTATTTCCCATATTCTTTTTGTAATTGCTTCGTTAATATACATAGTGAAACTTCACGATTAGTATAAGTATAAAAATAAAAACTATTATCGTGATATTTCACGAATGTTGTTGCATTTTACAAAATAGAGCAGTATAATTGTTCGTGATATTTCACGAATATTATTATGAGATTAAAAATGAATAAAGAAGAAAAACTATACAAGAAACATGAAAGAAGCACTGTTTTTGATTGCATGAGTTGCTCGTTTTACCCCAGAAACAAATTGAAACCGGTTGAAAACATTGATGACATTGATGTTACTAATATCAGAGGACATTTGAAAAATGCACTTATGTCTTTGGAAGGAATTGAAACTATACTGTATAAAAAAGACGAAAACGATTAGGATTAAACCGCATCTACAATTTTGCAACCGTTACAAGAAGGGAAGTAATTTTTTTGTGCGCAAACCGGGCTTTGCTCGGTTAAGCACTTGGGGCAGCGACCCTAAAGCATTTACCGCCCAGCGGGCGCTCCGGCACGTAGCGTAGCGCAGCAGATAGCAAGCGCAGTGGGTAGCGAGTGACCGGCTTAGTATCTCATCGGTATTATCTCAAGATATTTTTCAAGCGGGGCATCGTTCAGGGCAAAACTCAATTATCATTTTGCCGATTGGATGAAGTTCGGGTACATTGTATTTTTTAAGTTCTTTTTTGAAAAAGTCTATCAGCATTTTTGCGCCTTTGTCATAGCCTTCAATGCCAACTTCAGGTTGCATCTCGGGATGCAACAGACCTTGCCATATATATTGACCGTCAACTTTCAAGTTTTCAAGTTCATAGCCTAGTACTGTACAACGTGCAGGTACAAGGTTTTGCGGTTTAAATTTCGCGCCTCCGCGACGGGCAATATATTCGCGTGAAATCCACTGGGGCATAAATCCTACTTTAAATACACCAATATGCTGATTAGGTATAAGGACATAACGTGTGCTTGTGGCATTCAATATTTGTTCCAAAAGCAGATTCGCTTGGGTAATTATGCTGCCGGTAAGAAATGGGGCGTATGAACCTACACCTTCGCTGGTTAAGCCGGTGCTGTCAATTATGCTTGGGTTGTTATGCCCGCGTGGAGCTACAAGGCGCCAAAGCCATGCAAGCGCAGGCGGCAATACATGCATCATTCCTATGATGCCGTAGTTTGGTTTCTTTTTAGTGCTTGGGGGAGTGCGTACGCCGAAACTGCGTACATCGACTTCTACCGGGCTGTTAATTGTTTTGGGCATAATTCTTCTCGGCAGGATGACACGCGGATTTGGGCAGGGCGCGCCGTTTGAATCCAAAGTATGTTCCCATATCAAGCAGGTCGAGTCCGGAGTGCCTTGCAGATTTAAAAACATAAGCGGCTCCGGAGGAGCGATGCAGAGTTTTTCAAGTCCCGGCTCGGTGCCGTATTCTTTTATATGGTCAACGCGTACAAACCAGCCGTTTTCGCCGTCTGTAATGACAAGTTTATTTCCGGTCTGCATTTTAATACTTGTGAGCCATTGCCATATCGTCTGAAATCGTCTGTAATTCACAATTTTCACCAAGCGAAATGCGGAATTGTTTGCCGGTTTCTGTATTTTCGGCTACCAGAATTTTGCCGTCTGTTTCACGGTGCACCGGTTCGCTCATTTCTGTTTTACCGTCCGCCGCTTGCGCCTTCGTGCATAATTACAATTTCGTTTTCGTAAGGTGTCGTGATTTTAACGGCAGAAGCATGCGCTGTAAGCCAGCCTTCACGCTCGCCGACATCAAGTAAAAATGCGTAAACGCCTTTTTTTGCGCTTGGACCGGGGTAGAGATTATAGGCGAACATTTCATAAATATGGTCTGGTTTAGAAGCGCGAGGACGGTTGTGTACGACGGCTTGTTTGCCTTTAAAAAGAGTATGGCGGAAAGGCGGCGGCAAGATAAAGCACTGCGCGCGGTTTGAAAGTGCCTTTTATTTCGTCGAGATTTACAAAGGTTTGTAAGTCCGCAAGACCAAGAGCAAAAAAGCGGCATTTTTCGGCGCAATTAAAATCGCTGGATAACTGTATTCTTCACGTCCTGCCATAAAAGGCATTAAAATCAAGTCTTGCTGTTTAAGCCATTTAAATGTATCGGCGCGAACCGGGTCGAATGGTTTGCCGTATGTTTTTTCGAAAGTCGGTTTGTCAGTGGGTTCGTTATCGGCGACAATTACGCAATTTGGGTCACGCCTGCGCATATAATCTTCGGTAAAATTAACCGCGATGCCGTTTTTACAGCGCACCAAAGTCGCTTCGGTAAACGGTCGGCCTGCTATACGATATGTAACATTGAATTTGTCCGGAAGCGCAGAGATGTCTATATTTGATGATGTTATTGCCGGATTTATTGTTGCGCCCATTGATAATGCGACTAATTCGTTGCGGTTTTTAGGAATGATTAAACTTTTGCGGCCGTTTATTACTCCGCGAGCGCCCTTTGGTAAGATAAGTTTTTCAAAAAATTTTTCTGTTTGCATGACTTCTCCTGATTTACAACTTTTTTATTATAGTATATATTATACTATGTTAGCAAGTAACTTACTGATTAAGTCTCTTGCATTATTTTCGGCATTTTTTTCGCTCGATACTTTCATAACGTCTCTAACGAAAATCTGCTCGAAACTAATTGCGATTTACTTAATAAATAAGTAAAAAGGAGAAATAAATGAGCACATATAACCCATACGAAAATGTACAAGCCGTAATTAAATCAGAAGCAGAGAAACTGGAACTTTCCGAAAACGATTATATTTCGTTTTTATATCCAGAACGTGAGCTTAAAGTCAATCTTCCGGTTAAAATGGACAACGGAACGATAAAAGTTTTTGAAGGCTATCGCGTACAGCACAGCAGTATACGTGGAGCTTGCAAGGGCGGAATCCGCTTTCATCCGCAAGTTGATGATAACGAAGTCAGGGCTTTGGCGACTTGGATGACATTCAAGTGCGCGGTTGCCGGAATTCCTTACGGAGGTGCGAAAGGCGGAATCAAGGTTGACCCGGTTGCGCTTTCAAAGGGCGAACTGGAGCGATTGACTCGCAAATTTACCACTGCTATTGCGTCTTTTATCGGACCGCAAAAAGACATCCCCGCACCGGATGTAAATACAAACGGCGAAATTATGGGCTGGCTGATGGATACGTACAGCACACTTGCAGGGCAGAACTCGCCGGAGGTAGTAACAGGCAAACCTATTGAAATCGGTGGTTCGCTTGGCAGGACAGAGGCTACCGGACGCGGTGTTATGATTGCTACCCGTGAAATTCTTAAAACGCAGGGCAAACAAATCGCAGGCGCAAAAGTTATAGTTCAAGGTATGGGCAACGTAGGAAGTATCTCGGCGAAACTGCTTTCCGAAGCCGGCGCTGTGATAGTCGGTGTCAGCGATGTTTCGGGCGGAATTTATAATTCAAACGGTTTGGATATGACGGATATATTGAAGCACACCGGCGGTAAAAAACCGCTTAAAGATTATAAAGGCAAGGATATTAAATTCATTACTAATAAAGAGTCGCTTGAATCGGATTGTGATGTATTGGTGCCTCACGCGCTTGAAAACCAAATCAATGGCGAGAATGCTCAGAAAATTAAAGCGAAATTGATTGTAGAAGGGGCTAACGGTCCGACGACTGTGGAAGCGGATAAGATTTTGGAAAAGCGCGGCATTGTTGTTGTGCCGGATATTCTTGCCAACGCAGGCGGTGTTGTTGTTTCATATTTCGAGTGGGTGCAAAATCTGCAATCGTTTTATTGGTCACTTGAAGAGGTTAATACCCGTCTTAATCAAACTATGACTTCCGCTTTTGAAAATGTATATCAAACGCAAGCCAAATATAAAACATCATTGCGAACCGCTGCATATATGGTTGCTATTAAAAAACTTGCTGACGCGCAAAGAATCAGAGGTGTTTAATATAACGAATTTAAAAACAAAAATTAAGGGCACGAAGTGCTCTTTTTTATTAGCTAATGTCTTGATTGTAATAATGTCAACTTTTGTAATTATTTGTAAATGTCATAGACCTTACATTTTTTTTAAAATCTATAGTATAATGCGGAAAATCGTCGATTAATTATTAAATATCAAATGAACTGGATTTTGCAACTCTAAGAGGAGCAGATTTTCTGATTGTGAAAAGGGGTTTTATATGGGGATTTCTTCAAACCAAAAATTAAAAGAAATTAATAGTTGTTTTATTTGCGATGCTGTAAAAGGTCATTATAAAAAAATTGAGGACATACCACTGTTTAGAAATGATGATATGTTAGTATTTACAGGCTCTGGTGCTTTAATTAAAAATCATTGTATAGTTTCGCCAAGTGAACATGTGCGCTCGTTTGCTAATTTATCTACTGAATCACGCGCTAGTTTTGTTGATTTGTTCAATGCAATGAAAAAAACAACTCACAAAGAATACGGCGATTTTATTACTATCTGTGAAAAGGGTATGAATAATGAAGTTGCTCCGATTGATGCTACTGTGCATGCTCATAATCAAATCTTTCCCAATGTCGATCCTGAGGAATTGTTATGGAATTGCGAAAAAACTCTTGATACAAAATTTAAGACTATTGATTATGTAAATGACTTGCATCAAATGCAAAACAAAAATTATTTAGGTCTTTTTGCAGGTGATAAATTTTATGTGCATGATGGTGAATTTCCTCGCCGATTCTTTCGCAGTGAAGTATGCAAAATGAAAGGCTTGCTGCCAAGTTATGCTGATTATAAAGAAGCGTTTGGGCTTAAAAACAATTTGGCTACTATAAAGCATTTTAAGGTAAGGGCATTGGAACACGCGCTTAAACAGAAAGAGAATTTTTTAAACTATCAATAAACGCAAGAACTGATTTATTTGATTCGCCTTTATAATAAGCGCAACCGAGAATGGTTTTTGGAAACTCTGCGTTTTCTACTTTAAGTTTTATTATATTTTTGTCTTTAAAAGAATCTATAAATAATTCCGGCGCATAACCTATTCCGATATCTTTTTTTATCATTGCGAAAACCATGTCCATAGATGCAGTTTCATGTATAATATTTAAATCAATATTTTTAAGTCTGTTCAGCATTTGTGCTTCTGGATCAAATTGCGTAAAGCGTGTTATGAATGGCAGAGTTTCTATATTTTGTTTGTTTAAGCAATTATCTATTTTATGTTTATTGATAAATTCAGTAGTTGCGAAAAAACTGTTATTTAGTGTTTTTAATTCTAACGTTTCAAATTCATTTTGATTTAAAAACGGCATTGCACCAATCCAAACATCGATATCATGATCATGCAAGAGATCATAGTTATTGCTTTTTGGCAGATTATTTATTTTTAACTTAATATTAGGATACTTTAAATTAAATTGAATAAGGCTGTCTATAATAATCTTCGCTATGTATTCTTGACAGCCAATTCTTATAATTCCTATGCTGTTTTGGTCGAAATCTTTTAAACTTTCTTCAACCTTGAAAATATCAACTAATGCTTTTTTAATAAATGGATAAATTGCTATGGCATGGTTTGTCGGTGTAACTCCCTTTGAGTTGGAAATAAATAAAGTAACACCAAGCTGACGGCATAAAGTATCTACATTCGCTTTTATATTATTGCGGGCGACATCTATATGTTTTACTGCTTGAGAATAACCGCCTGCTTCGTATGTGGCGATAAAGCACCTGTATAAATTCCAGTTTGTTTTTGTGGATAGTTTCATATACAACAAATAACATCAAAATTCGACAAAGTCAATTATTATCATTGATTTAATAACATCATGCTGAAACTATTTTTAATTCGTTTAAAATCGCAAAGGAGTTTCAATCAATTTCGTCTAATAAATTCATTGCAATATGTTCTGCTATAGTTTTTATAAACTCCCAGTTTGATGGGCACTCATCAAATAAATTAAAGTCTTTCCAAAATTTTTTAATAAAATATGTTATAGCTCTTGAAATATTATCTTTTTCCAGTACTATAGTATAGTTTTTCATGATTCCATAGTATAAAAGATATACGTTAGGTGTTCTTAACTTTTCTTCAATAAATAAAACAATGCAGTCTTGTGAAAATTTCTTGCCTGTTATTTTAGTTTTTGTTACACTATAAAAGTTTGCAACGATTTTTTCTAATTTGCTTTTGTACATTTTCCTTCCTTTTTGAAAATTTTTGTTGTTATTTGTAATATACTACATGTCAGCATGTTATAATACATTTAATTTAAATGTCAATTGTTTTTTGCTTGTTTTTTTAAACAGAAATTTTAAAGGTTCTGCTATTGTTTTGAAGTATAATGCCGCATAGAATAATTATTGAAATTAGTTGATAAAATTTCTTTATTTAAGTAAACTAATTAAAGATGGGGCACAAAAGAAAAAAGCGCTTGGGGGTAAGGGGTGCGTGCATTCCTTTTTTTGCTGTGTTTTTGTGTTTGTCATTATTTATCGGTGCTGGAATATCCGGCAATCTTTTGAGTACAGATAAAAAAGAAATCACTTCTATGGCTGCCGCAGATTTGACAACGGGTACTGCGGCAAATCCTATTATGATAAGCACTGTCGAACAATTAAGAAGTATTGGTTTTGAAACCTATTCAAATGACGGAAAATATTATTTAAAGAGCGGATATTATAAACTTGAACAAAACATCACAATAAATACCGGATTTCTTCCAACTTGCCGCGAAGGTAGTGCGGGAACTTATGGTCCGTTTACAGGTACTTTTGACGGTAACGGAAAAACAATTACTATAGGCGGAAACGTTACCACTGCTACCGATAATATGGGAATTATAGGTTATGCAGGAGCGGGTGCAATTTTTAAAGATGTCAATGTAAATGTTCCGGCCGGTGTTACATTGGGCGGAGAAAACGTGGATTATGTCGGTGTGCTTGTCGGAACTGCGGGGCAGGGTGCACGTTTTTCAAGAATTAAGATAACTGGCAAAGGAACGATTACAGGTCGACATTATATAGCAGGAATGGTCGGATATGCAATGGGTGGTAATACCATAGAAGATTGTTCGTCTGAACCTAACGTAGTAGCTACCGGCAATTACGTCGGAGGCCTTGTTGGTTATACATATGGAGCATCTGTTCAGCGAAATAAAGCCACAGGAAATGTCAGCGGTATTTCTTATATCGGCGGTCTTTCTGGATACATTGGTCAAAGTTCAAATGCTGTATTTTATAATTATGCAACAGGGAATGTAGTTGGAGACGGAAATTATGTCGGCGGTTTTGTTGGATGTGCATCTGGAGCAGGTACAACTTTTTATTATAACTATGCAACGGGAACTGTTTCAGGAAGCGGAACATACGTAGGCGGTTTTTTGGGATATTCCGCGCATATGACAGTTAGGTACAATTATTCCACGGGTGCTGTAACCGGCGCGAATTGCGTGGGCGGATTCCTTGGCAGTATTGAAGTGAGCAGCAGTATATATGATAACTATTCACTTGGAAATGTTACAATTACCGGTGCTGGGTCTGCCGGTTCATTCGCTGGAAGATCATATTTTTCTGCTGGAAATGCTGAGGTTTACCGATGTTTTTCTTTGGGAAGTGTAACAAGTACGGTAACTTCGGGTGATATATTTATTGGCGGTTTTATAGGCAGGGCTTTTGATTCTCCGACCACATCGGGAACGTATTATACGTTAACCCTAAATACCAATATTTCTGCGGCTTCAAGGATAACAACACAAACTTCAGGCAATAAATATATTGGAAACTTTGTTGGATATCGGGGAAATGTTAATCTGACTATTAGTAATTATGATTATTATAATTCGGCTTTAAGACTTGTTCACAACGGCGCTTCGTCGACACCTGCGAATTTGGGCGGACAAACTGCGGTTGGCGGCTATACCAATCCGACACTTGTAACATCATTTAGTTCATTTTCTACATTGCAATCAGGTTGGGATAATACAATATGGGAAATTAACGGGGGATATCCAAAACTTAAAAGCAGTTTGTTTGTTGCTGGTGCCGAGAATGCTCCGGCAACAACTCATAACATAACAACCAGAGCCCAGCTTGAAGCAATTGGAAGCAAAACAACGGTTAACGGAGAGGTATACAATACACAGGATACTTATATATTAAAAGCTAATATATCAATTGCGGCAGGTGCATGGAATCCGTCTACAAAAACTAATGAATTTAACGGTGTTTTGGATGGAGGCGGATTCACTGTCACTGTTGCTGGCAATATTACTGCTAATGCGGATTATTTTGGAATAATAGGCAGAGGTGCTCGTTTTATTGTTCGTGACCTTACAGTTAATATTCCGTCCGGCGTAATATTTAATGGAAGTAGTTATGCAAATGTTGGTGCACTTGTTGGATATGGTTCTCAAGAAATCTTAACTAATTGCCATGTTACGGGTCGAGGTACTGTGCGCGGAGGAACTAATGTCGGCGGCGTTGCCGGATTGTTAAGCGGAAACTCGGACGTTGTTAAATCTTGTTCATCGACTGTGGATGTTGACGGAACGGTTGCAAATGTTGATGTTTCTTCGGGTGTCGGCGGTTTTGTTGGATATGCAGGAATACGTAATATTACTGATTGCTGGGCGAGCGGTAATGTCACCAGTGTTGGAAGTAATGTCGGCGGTTTTATGGGATGGAATAATAGCAGTTCTAATCTTGCTCGCACTTCGGCATATGGTAATGTAAAAGGGCTTCATCATGTCGGGGGACATACAGGCGGTGGAAGCTGGGGTGTATCTTATTATGACAGTTTTGCTTATGGCAATGTAACTGCAACAGGCAGTCACGCATCAAGCTATCAAACAGCTTATGCAGGCAATGCCGGAGGATTTATAGGTTTAACATCACCTGCCGGCGCAAGTAACCACTCATTTGTGAACTGCTATGCTTGCCGGTAATGTTACAAATACTGCCGCAACGGGTTATGTAGATGTTGGCGGATTCCTTGGTTATAACAGCGTAAGCACCGCAACTCCAATCGCAGGGTATAATAATTCGACAGATATTTTCTTTTATAACTGTGCTGTTCTTTCAAAAAGTGTAACAGCCACAAGTGCAAACAAAAGCGTAGGTTCGCTTGTTGGATATAAATGGGGCGAGGTTATTCTCGCAAAATATGGAGTACGAAATGCAGACGGAACGCATTCAAGCGTCCCTGGATATGTATATATTAACAACGCTTTACAAGGGCTTGGCTGGTGCGGATCAAGCGCGACAAATACTTATACGAATTGGACAGGTGTAGATGCACAACCTTATAATATAAACGTAACTGGCGTTAAAAACCAATTAGTATTTAAAGCTTATGCCGATCTTACTAAAGAAGATACTTATAAAAACGAATTGGGTTGGGATTATATAAGTGTTTGGGCGACAGCATATTCGAACTTTGATATAAATTCGAGTGTGCCGGCTGGTATGCCAATTCATAGACCGCAACATCAAAACCTTGCGCAATATGTAGATTTATATTTTTATCCAAATAATGGAACATCAACGTCGCCTGGGCATATAGCGATAAATTATGAAAACCGAGAAAATGAAAAATCGTTTGATCTTGTGGAAAACGGATTAGTACCGTCTTTAACCGGCTGGAAATTTGAGGGTTGGTTTTCGGGAACAGGCGCAAATGCGCAAATATGTATAAATCCAAACGGAGATATACAAACTGACTTATTTTCCAAATTACGAAGTGCCAAAGGTTCAGATGTAATATTCTTATATGCCCGCTGGACGGCAAAACTTGAATATTATGTAAACGGCTCGCTGCATTCTACAGGAACTATTATAAGGGGAATTGATACACCGCTTATAGACCTTGGAACAAGTATTTTTGGCTGGGATTTTATTTCGGATGACTGGTATTTTTCTGAGGCAAGTGCGTATCAGGCAAGCGGCGGAGAAAAAGCATTATTGCCTGCAGATGCTAGTATTTTCGAAAATAATATAAATGCGGCAACTAATACTATAAAACTTTATGCAAGAACAAGTTGTACCATTACATATGTAATAGAAGGCGACAACTCTTTTACTGAAACAAGATATTACGGTATGACATATAATGCGCCAACGAATATCGTTAACGGTGCTTGGCAATTCGGAGGCTGGTTCAAAAGTTATAACGAAACTTTACTTCAGCCTGATGTAAATTCGGGTGTTATTACAAATATATCAACTACTGATGTTACTGGTAACCGAACGCTGTATGCACGTTGGTTTGGTAAGGTTTATTTCAGCGTCGGCGGAACGATTACTGACGAAAGACTTTTTACAAAGGGTGTTTCGCGTGATTTGCCTGTTGCTGTATATCCTGCCGGATTTCCCTCGGGTTGGTCATTCCAATATTGGTGCAGAAGCAGTGACTTTTCGCCATCTTCACAATTTAATCAAATAACTTCAACCGAAAGTGAAGCTATGTTCACAGTCTATGCAAGACTTACAAGACAATTTAACTATGATTATAATTTCCTTAATTATAAGATTGATGGCTTTTATTCTACTGGTGCCCTTAATATAACTCTTGTTTATGGGGGAGATTATACTCTTGTAGACATAGACTGGTTAGATGAATGGTGGGTATTTGACGGCTGGTACACGCAAAACGGAATAAGCGGCGGCAATTGGGGATCCAAGATTCCGCAAACAGGTGCTTGGAGTTTGTCAACCAATCCTTCCGGTTTGTTCGCTAAACTTACTTTAACCACTGATTACAGCGAGCTTGAAAAGATTATCGAACTTGCCGAACGAATGATTGCTAAAGGACTCATCACAAGTTCGAATACCAATTATATCGATGCAATCGCGGCAAAACTGGAATTTAATCCTTCTATAGTCGATACAAAAGCAAACGCTTTATATGTCACTTGCCATAATATTTTAAAAACTGTAATTTCACAAAAAATAAGTGAATTTTGCGGCAATTTGGAAATAAATTCTGCAAATATTCCTGCCAACCATCCTTGGTACACAGAAAATTCTTGGAATAATTTTATAGCCAGCCTTAATTCTTCACTTTTTTATAATGATCAGCTTGATGTTACACCTTATCAACTATTTGATGTATATAATCAACTTGTTAATAGTTATAATGCTTTAACACCTGAAAAAGAAGAACTTCAAATACTTATCAGCGATGCGAAAAAATTGAAAGCTGTTGATTTTCCGGCTGAAGCATTCCAAATTTTTTCAAGTGTTGTATCCTTGGCTGAAGGCATTTTAGATAACAACAGCGCAACAGTTAATCAAGTTCAAAACGCAATTAGCAATATGATTTCCGCTACATTAAGCCTTAACAAGGCTAAATTAAACGAGCTTGTTTCCAACGGCGATACGATATACAATTGGGTAAGCGAATGGGGTGAATATTACACCGACGAATCATGGAGCAGTTTTATTGTTGCTTATAATTCTGCGAAAATTGTTTCCGCCAATCCGTCTGCAACACTTGGTTCAATTCAAACTCAAATAACTTTACTTTCAAATGCTATTACTGGGCTTGAGTTTGATATTGATAAACTTTACGATTTGATTGAATTGGCAGAAGCAGAAGTCTTAAGAGCAGAATTGTATACTCAAGCAAGTATTATAGAACTTGAAAAGGCAATTGAATTTGCTAAAAATATAACTACGGATGAAGACGTTCCGGTTGCATTCCAATGGCTTGTTGCTGCCTTGTCGGAACTTGCAACTGCCACCGAATTATATGACAGACTGCTTATTATGTTGGGGCAAATTGGTATGCTTAGTTCCCAGGATTATACTGTTTTATCGTGGACTGATCTTCAAGACATGTTAAGTTTTTGGGAAGCGCAACATCTCAGCTATAATTCTGATCCCACAGTATTATTTACCGCTAACAATCAAATCAATGTTGCCCGCAATGCTCTTGTATATATAAAAGAATTAAAAACATTATTGCAAGAAATTACAGCGGCAAATTATAAAGCTATTGATTTTACAAGTTTAAGTTTCTCTGCTCTTCAATCCGCTTTGAATTCAGTTTCGGAAAAGTCACTTCTGCAAAGCGGAACGGACATTGAGGTTGCCAACGCAATACAACAAATTAAAAATGCGCGGAGCGGACTTGTTAATATTGCTGCATTAAAAGCATTACTTTCAGAAGTTGCAAGCGAATACTCGAACGGTAATTATAATATTACTGAATATTATTCTAATGATTATACTACTGCAACTTTTAATAATTTGCAGTCAGCACTTGACAGCGTTAAATCGGCTAGCCTTTTAAATAATGGAACAGTTGCCGAAGTCTCGTCCGCAATAAGCAACATCAGCAATGCACGAACCGCGCTTGTTTATATCAAGACACTTAAAGATATTGTTTCTATTGCAAGTCAAATTGAACGTGGTGATTATCTAAGCCAGACACATTATCAGAATCTTGAATTATATTTATCTTCAAGTGACCTTAGCGACCTTTACGCAAATGGCACAAGCAGTGCGGTATCAACAAGAACTACAAACATACAAAACGCTATAAACAACATTCACTTGTTTTTCCAATCCACAATTAACTCTTATTCCGAAGCAAATTATACCGAAGATAGTTTTGCTAAAATTACTTATGTTAAAACTTTGCTTCAAACTACATTACAAGAAAAAGTTAATTATATTGTAGAGGGGCAAAAGGCTATTGATGGTTTGATTGATATTGCCAAATTAAAAAACCTTGTTAATACTGCTCGGGAAATAAATAATTCTTGGGACACATTTAACAATAAATTACTTCTTAACAATTTCTCCGCGTTTACGGCTCTTTTAAACGAAGTGGAGTTGGTTGACTTATATATGAATGGCACGGCGGCGCAACTTACTGAACGTATAAATGCTATAGAAAGCGCAATCGGCACATTTGTCTCGACTATAGAATCTGTTTTTGCGACTTCACCTTATAATCTTTCAAGTAACTTTACAAGCAATAGTTATACTGCCGTTGTTCAAGCACTTAATCTGCCAAGAACTACAGAAACGGAAAGGGTAAGTTTCATATCTGCTTCTCAAAAAGCAATTAGCGGTCTTATAGATGTAAGAGTGCTGAGAACACTTCTTAATTCTGTTGCCGGAAACTATGCAAGCGGCAATTTTATAATAACAGCATATTTGCAAAACAATTTTACAACTGCAAGTTTTACAAATCTACAAAATAGATTAAATGTTGTTAATACCCAGCATGTTCTTGATTCCGGTACTTCTGCGCAAATCCAACAAATGATAAATGACATTACTGAAGCAAAAGATGGGCTTGTTTCTGTTGTTTTTAACGGTAATAACTTGCGAGATTTATTATATGTTGAATGCCACAGGACAATAAGTGAACCGGACGGCGAAATTCCAACTGACCCAGAAGAATCTATAATAATCGGCGGTGCGTCAGTAATTGAAAATATAGGCGATAAAAAATATTCAGTCGAAAGTTGGACAACATTTGTTTTGGCTCGTTACGCTGCAATCACCGCCATAAATAATGGAACGGAATCACAAATCCAAGAAGCTATTTATAATCTTATGCAAGCAACCGAGAGCTTCAGATATTCACAACCTATAAGACTTAATCATTTGAAAGCCTTGTATGAAAAAAGCGAATATCAGGAAGCACTTGGTAACGCGGGAATATATACTCCTGGTTCATATGCTCGATTTAAGAAAGTTATGGAAGATGCATATGATGCTTTTATTCCATATGTTGGTATTGACTTGGCAATTGGATTTAATGAAACAATTTATTATGATTTGTATGAAGCATTCGTAAGTTTACGTCTTGTTGGTGATAAAAGCGAATTAAACAGAATCTATGACGAAATGATTGCCCGACAATATCAGCAAAGTTATTTTATTGGCGGATTTAATACTTTTCAAAATGCTCTATTAAGCGCAAAGTCCGTTATTGATGATGCAGAAGCAATTCAATCGGAAATTGATTTTGCTGTGAATACTTTGTTAACGGCTTTTGCTGGATTGCGCGTTAACTTAACTGACCTTAATACATTAATTCAAGCAGGAGCCGGCTATAGTTATGAAAACTATACGGAATCAGATTGGAGTAGTTTCGCAGAATCATTTTATAATGCTCAGATGGCAGATAACACAATTACTTATGAAAATTATGTAATTGTACTTGGTGAATTAAAGGCAACACTTAAGAATCTCGTATTATCCGATTTGCAAGCACTTTATGATAGGGTTAAAGATTATGAAAGTAAGTATTTTACAAATGGATATACAGCTTTTATACTTGCATTTGCATATGCCGAGCAAACTATTGAAAACCCAGATGTAACTTCTTACGAAGTATGTTTGGATAGATTTAATGCGTTAGATACTGCAGTAAAAAATCTTATTGTTGACTTAAAAGAACTTGTAAGGCTTGTTAACGCTATAAATGCCAATCCGGAAGAATACGGATCAGAGAACTTTGGCATTTATTATGATGATTTTGTCGATGCATTGGAAAATGCTGAATCGGCATTAAGCAAGGGCAGTGCGCTTTCATTAGAGGAATATAATGAAACCTTATTTGACCTTAGTTCAGCACTTTCGCACAGAATTCTTAATACATCCGGATTGGAAGACGAAATAGCAAATGCACTTTTATTCATACAAAATAATGAATTATATTATTCAAGATCCAGCATAGCAGAACTAAAAAATGCAATTGAGTATGCTGAAACAATTCTTAATGACTTAGCTATACGGCAATCAGAAATCAATGCGACCACGTTAGAACTTAATGAATTATTGACTTTAACGCAAGATATAAGCAATTTAAGCGGATGGTATATTACAAACCTCATTTCAAGAGAAGTTAATCCTGTAAGGCATACGATTGCAAGCTACTACGCTTATATCAATCTTGTTGATGATGCTAAAAATTATGTTGCTGAGCATGTTTTTACTCTAGAAGGTGTAAAAGATTATATTGACAAATTACTTAATACGCTTGTTATTAACTACATTGACGATAACAGTGAAAATGATACCAGCGATGTCGATAAATCAGAATTGTACGATAAAATCATAAACCAAGATATAATTACCGAAGACGAATATTATAACGAATATTCGGAAGATAGTATCAATACTTATAACGACTATTTTAATGATATTTTAATTCCGCTTTTTGATAATCCATTTACAACTGATGAAATTATTGAACAAGCACTTAAAAACTTACCTGGTCTTATAGCCGATAAAACACGGTTATTGGAAATTATCGCTATGGGCGAGCAAAAAATTAGTGAAATTGGAATTAACAAGTTTACACAGGAATCTTTAGCTGAATTCCAACGAGCAATGCAAATTGCACTTGAAGTCGCGAATGATGATACAGCGTCAGTGCCGTCTGTTAGAGAATCCGCTCTTAATCTTTTGAATGCAATGGATAATCTTGAAATTAGACTTGATGATAAACCTGGATTCCCTTTTATAATTATAATAATTATTATCGTATTTTTGATAATTTTATCAATAGTATTTGTTATGATAAAAAGGAGAAAGAAATAATGCTTAAAATCGTTAAATTAACAAAAATCTATAATGAAAAACCACCTGTGACGGCACTTGATAATTTAAGTTTGGAATTTCCCGATTTTGGTTTTGTTTCTATAATTGGCTCTTCCGGCTGCGGCAAAACAACTTTGCTTAATATTATTGGCGGTCTTGATAACTATAACAGCGGTGATCTTATTATAAATCAAGTATCTACGGCAAAATTTAGTGCATCAGATTGGGATAATTATAGAAGCTCGCACATCGGTTTCATTTTTCAAAACAGCAATTTAGTAAATCATTTAAGCATTGAAAAAAATATTGAACTACTTAACTTACATTAAGTGGGGAAGACAACAAAACCAGCATAGAAAAAGTTAATAAAGTAATACAAGAAGTAGGATTAACAAAACATATAAACAAGTCGGTAACGCATCTTTCAGGCGGCGAAAAGCAGCGAGTTGAAATTGCTAGGGCGCTTGTTAAAAATCCTCAAATTATTCTGGCTGATGAACCTACCGGATCATTTGATGAAGAAACCAGCCGTGAAATTATGGGCATTTTACGTGAAATAGCGAAAACCCGACTTGTTATTCTTGTTACACATAAAAGACCTCTTGCCAAAGAGTTTTCAGACCGAATTATTGAACTTGAAAATGGTAAAATAATAAAAGATAAACTAGTTAAGAAAGCAGAAAAACGTGAGAAAAGTACACTATCAATATGTGAAATCAAAAAAAACATGAGTTTTGGTTCTATCATCAAGCTTAGTTTTGCCAATATACTGTCAAAAAGATTCAGAACAATAGCAATGACAATCGCAATGGCGATAGGCATTTGTTCGCTTTCACTTGTTCTTGCGCTTACAACTGGCTTTGGCAGTTATCTTGCTAACGCAAAACAAGAGCAGGTGGGTATGCCAATAACAGTAAATAGTACTAATAATGAAATGATATCTTCTTATTTCGAAACATATCTAAACAATGAAATTACAGATGAGTATTATTCCGCAATAAGATTTGATAGGGTCGCTCAATTTAATCTTCTTGCAAAAAATACAGGAAATCCGATTCAAACAGGTGTTTCTCTTTATAATTCAAATGAACTGAATTTCCAGGAAATAAGTTATGTAAATATTGCTGACTTTTATGATATAGAAGGGACGCTGCCGCAAAATAAAAACCAGATTTTGCTTGTGACTGACCAACAAAAGTACGCATAAATGCAAAATCGCTCGCGCCTTTCGGACTTAATGCCAATGATGATATAATTGGAAGACACTTTACATGGCTTCCAAATGATTCTGCTTATATAAAAACCAATGGTACTTATAAAATTCCTGCATATCTGAATAACAGCCAAACATACGAGAATTACTACAACAACGGTACTTTTGAATCACTTGAAATAGTAGGTATTATTATTCCTAAACAAGGGTCTAATGTTCAAGTATTTTCGCAGGGCTTTGCATATTTAAAGGATTTTACCCGAACTGTTGTAAACAATTCGTTTGAATCAGCTATTGTTCGTGATCAATTATTGGCAAATACTAATGTTCTTACCGGTGAAAGTTTGACTGCAAATGAAAGGGACGTTTTGCTTACCGAACTTGGTTATAATGAAAAGTGTGATTCAATAGCTATATATGCAAAAGATTTAAAAGGTGCAGATGAAATTAAAATACTTATAAATAATTTCAATAATGATTTTCCCGCTTTAAAAGTTGGTTTTA
>JALQSN010000707.1:0-25843 GCA_023690525.1 Holotrichia oblita | reverse complement strand
TGTAAAGAAATCGAAGGCCGCAGCAGCGGCCAATATCAACTTAAGCAGCCTACATTATATAGTTGTTTAAAACGATTGGAAATTCAGGGTTTTATTTCGGCATACTGGGGAGAAAAAACCAACGGAGGCCTCAGAAAGTATTATACCTTAACGGAGCTGGGCAGAAATCTTTTTATTAAAAATCAGACGGAATGGGAATATTCCAGAACCGTTATAGATCAATTAATATCTGACAGACGCTTTAATCTTGACGCTCTCCCTCCCGTTAATACTGCCGCCGATAATATTGACGTTGATAATGAAAAAAACAATTCGGAAATAACCGAAACATCTAAAGTTCCGGTTATGCCGGTTATTATGTCTGCCGGAGACCCGGTGCAGGCTGAAGCATTAGCAACGGTTGACAGTGACAATAATTCCGTTATTTATGAGCACAATTTTATGGACAGTTTTATAGAGAAAGGCGATGAAATTAACAGGAAAAATCTCTCAATCAATACAAGCTATTTGGACAGCCTGTTATTAAGTGAAGATAAGCATGTAAAAACACCTAAAGAACGGACAATCGAAGAAAAATTTACAATATTGAATAATGAATTATTTTCTGACAATTTAAGCAATGAAGAAAATATTGTTTCTAAGGAGTTCATAAAGAAACCCTCCCCTGTTTCCTATGTTTCATCAGGCGACTATTTTAAACCGGCGCCAAAGCCTGTTAAAGATAAGGATTATAACGAAAGAGATTACAAAACCGTTCTTAATAAATTATTTAATCAAAAAGAAAAGGTTAAAACAGAGCCGCCTGAAGAAAAGTTTGAGAAAATTGAGAAAGAAGAAATTTTTAACGAATTTACAGATACTGTAACCGAAAAAAATAATGATACCGGTAATAAGTTTGTTAATCCCGAACCGGATTTTATTATTATAGAGGATACAGAAACAATTAATAATGAATTCGCGTCAAACCGTCATAACCGTACCGGATCGGATAATAGCGAAACATTCAGGGAATATCAAAAAAATTCCCATGAAAATATATTTAATAATATTGATTCGGAAGAGTATGAAACAAACACAAGGCATAAAGATTCTTTCAGAATTAAAGCGCATAATAAATCGTTAAACAAAGATTATTCTAATCAGTTTTACGTTTACGGGAATAAATTAAGGTCGGTAAATTTCCTTATAACCGGACTTCTGATGTTATTAGAAACTACGATTATGCTAATAGCCTTTTCTGCTATGGGGCTTAATAAAGCGAAAGATAATACAATGTATGTATTTGCCTATATCCTGCCTGTTTTTATGATTATAATCGGTTTTGTAATTTATAAATTACATCCGACTCAAAAACAACGCGCGCAATTTAATTTAACAAACAATCTGATATTCTATTTTATTTTGTTCCTGATGAGTGTTATGTTTGTAATATTAGTTAATTTGGTCGCTAATATGACCATTTATAATTACAAAGAGTATCTTGTAAGTATTCTTGTACCTGCAATTCTTTCAACTAACTTTATAGTCGGCACAATTATACATTACGGCTTATACCGTTCAAAAAAATATTCGGTATAGTTTTTTTATTCTCTAGGAATTATCGTCAAAAAAGCTTAAATTTTTGCGGCAATTCCTAGAAGAAAACAATGCGGCAAAGCCGCTTTTGTTCGTACGCTCCCTTTGCAATTATGTCAGACATATATTCGAATATATCATATTTAATTACCTAATCCATTCACATTTTGCTGAATAAATTGCGGGGCATTTTTATTTGCTCAGCACAAAAAGAAACCTCCGACTTTAGCCGGAGGTTTAAATAATCTTTAATTTTAAGATAGATTTTTAATTAACCGGTTTTTTATTTTTTATTGAGTAGCTCCACTTTTTAAGCTCTTTGGCATGCTCGATAGATAACGCAGATATATCCTTACCGCCGGAAAGTCTGGCGATTTCCTCATACTCGCCTTCCTCGTCCAGATAACATATTTGAGTATAGGTCTTATCCTTAATTTCATGTTTTGATATAAGATAATGATAATCCGCCATGGCTGCTATCTGCGCTAAGTGCGTAACGCAGATAACCTGATGTTCGGATGCTATTGCCGCGAGTTTTATCGCTACAACCTGTCCGATTTTACCGCTTATCCCGGTATCTATTTCATCAAAAACCATTGTGGGAAGGCTGTCCGTATCCGCCGTTATATTTTTAATAGCGAGCATGAATCTGGACATTTCTCCTCCTGAAATTATTTTTGCAAGAGGCTTTAAAGGTTCACCTTTATTCGCCGAAAAAAAGAATTCAACTGTATCGGCTCCGTTTGCGCTCAATTCCTTTAAAAATGTGTCTCTTGTATATTCGTTAAATTTAATTTCAATCTGCGAAGCCATAGCTAATTCGGTCAATTCATCTTTGATGCGTTTTTCCAGATTTTTTGCTGTTATACGGCGCTGCTCCGTAAGATACATGCATTTAGAATAAAGCTCGTTTTCTAACGCCGTTATTTCGGATTGCAGTTTCGCAATTATTTCCGCGCTGTTGGTAAGCTTATCAAATTCATCTTTCGCGTTAGCAAGGTAAGCGGATACATTTTCAATACTGCCGCCGTATTTTTTGCAGATTGTCTTGTATACATTAATACGGCTTTCGGTTTCATCCGCGTCTGTTTCGCTGTAGTCAAGGCTTGCAAATAGTTTTTCCAACGCATCGGTTATATCCAGCAACTCAATACGCGCCGACTTTAATCTGTTAATTAAATCGGGTATTTCCTTTTCATATTCCGAAATAGAATTAAGCGCGTTTCCGGAAAGAGATAGCGCCTCCGGAATACTATAAGCCTGATTATCGTTAATATAACCTAATGATAATTTAACTGCGTTAGTAATTTTTGAAAGATTAATAAAACGCAAACGCTTGGCTTTTAGATCAGATTCTTCCGCCGCGTTTAATTTAGCCTGCGTTATTTCGTCAATCTGATACTTTAATAAATCTGCGGCCCGCATTCTCTCCGCGTCGCTGCCGCCGAATTTATGTATTTCTCTCTGCTTATTTTTATATTTTTCATATATAATCAAGATATTGTCCTTGATCTTTTTAATCGCGTTATTAAAACTATCCAGAATATCAAGATGATTTGAAGATTTGAGAATAGCCTGATGCTCGTGTTGTCCGTGTATGTCAACTAACAGCGCTGTAAGCTTTTTTAACATTGACAGCGCAACCG
Organism: Holotrichia oblita; assembly: GCA_023690525.1. NCBI lineage: Eukaryota > Metazoa > Arthropoda > Insecta > Coleoptera > Scarabaeidae > Holotrichia > Holotrichia oblita. Next base: position 22,622 of record JALQSN010000707.1, on the reverse strand, counting down.
AACGGCCGTTTACTTTAATATCGGTACGGCCTTCCGCCGTTATTGTACGCGTAATTATTATAATATCGTCTTTTTCAATACCGATTTCATCCATTATACCGTCGCATGCGCTTGTCGAATCGAATACCGCTTCAACGTACGCTTGTTTTTCGCCATGGCGTACTATTGATTTGTCTGTTTTTATCCCCAAAACAAAATTAAGGGAATCTACTATGATAGATTTCCCCGCGCCGGTTTCCCCGGATAATACATTTAGCCCTTCTCCGAGATTTATTTCAACCTCCGGAATTAAGGCTATATTTTTAATAAGAATTTTTTTCAACATAATACTAATCGTTAATGATTATATTTAATTTATTAATTATATCCTTTATAGCTTCTTCTGAGCGGATAACCGCGATTACCGTATCGTCGCCCGCGACAGTGCCTAATACGGACGGAATATTCATTTTGTCTATCATTAAACACGCGGCATTGGCGCTGCCTACTATAGTTTTGATGACTAACAAATTCCCCGCGTAATCAATCGATATTACAGATTCCCTGAACATATTGACAAGTTTTATGGATAATTGGGAATCCGTACTTTTTTCCATTGCATATTTATATTTCTTATTATCGCCTAAAACCTTAAGCAGTCCCAGCTCTTTTATATCTCTTGATACTGTCGCCTGCGTAATATTGTAATGGAGAGCCCTCAGCTCATCGGCCAATTCTTCCTGTGTTTCAATATCTTTACGGTTTATTAACTCCAGTATTTTAGATTGTCTGTTTGAACGGGCCATATTTACTCACTATATCAAAAAATTATTTACGGGTGCTCCATATATCGAATTTATCAAAAAGCCGGGAATAGAAATTTTGTTTCTTTAATCTGATAAAGGACACATATATATCCGATCTGCTGACGGTTACTTCCTCATTATGATTAATATTAGCGACAAATTTTCCGTCCGTAACGACACTGCGCCCGCGCGCGCGTCCTGAAGACGCAGGCTTGCTGTTTCTTTATCGCTTACAACAATAGCGCGCGAATGAAGTGAATGCGGATTAATCGGCGTCAAGACAATCGCTTCAACTAATGGGCTTAAAATCGGCCCGCCGCACGACAATGAATACGCGGTAGAGCCGGTCGGCGAAGATATAATAAAACCGTCAGCCGCATAGCTGTCAATAAGATTTTCGCCTATTTTAATATCAAAATTAATAACGCGGAAATCGCCGGTTCTTGTTATCATAACCTCGTTAAGCGCATAACTATATTTGTTATTATATTTTGACTGTAATAAAAAACGCTTTTCTACGCTATATTCATTCTTGATTAAAGCGTCTGTCATTGCCTCGATATCGTCTGTTTCGGCCTCGGTCAAAAAGCCTATTCTGCCCACGTTTATACCCAATACCGGTACATTATTGACAGCGCAATCAACGACCACATTAAGTATAGTTCCGTCGCCGCCGACTACAAGAAGAATATCAATTTTTTTAATAAGCTGAATAATATCGAAACTATTACCGGATAAAGAATCAAGCCCGCTATCCAAAAAATACTCAATATTTTTTTCATTGAGTTTTTTTATCAAAGCCTTGGTTACCTTCAAGTCATTATCTTTTAGCGTATTTGTATAAATTCCGATTTTCATATAATTATTATACAATATTGTGATTATCTATGCAATCAATTGTTTTCAGATTTTCTATTAACACGGCGTAATAAACACGGTATTTATATTGTATTAATAGATATTGTATACTATGTCAGGCATAACACTCAATATTTATGGATTTTATCTATCAGCGCGGCCAGATTACCCGAAGTAAGCCCCAATCTTTTCAATGTGGATTCAATAGAGCCGTGTTTTACAAATTCCGTTTTTATCGGTAATGTAAATATTTGTTCCTTATATTGTTTTAGCATAAAATATTCTGATACAGAAGAAATAATCCGCCGGTCATGATGTTTTCTTCAAGTATTATTATTTTCTTTTTAGCTTTATGAAGGCAGTCAAGCATGCCCTCATCAAGCGGTTTTATAAAAAGAGCATTTATGACTGTAATGTTATTTTGCTCCAGCGCAAGATTAAGCATATTATTCCCCGTGGCAATAATCACAACGTCATTACCGTATCCCTCATTATTTCCCACTTACCGTATTCAATATTAAAGCCGGTTTTAAATTCGTTGACCAAATTTTTTGGATACCTGATTGCAAGAGGCGAATTAAAAGTTTCGCTCCAGATAATGAGTTGTTCTAATTCCGCAGTATCTTTAGGTGATGCTACAGTCATATTCGGCATTAACCGAAGATATGATAAATCGTAAAGCCCTTGATGAGACGAACCGTCTTCGCCGACGATCCCAGCCCTGTCAATCAAAAATGTAACCGGCAGGTTCTGCATACAGACGTCGTGCATAATTTCGTCAAAAGCGCGCTGCAAAAAAGTCGAATATACCGCGACATATGGCTTAAATCCGGCCTTTGCCATCCCGGCTGCGCAGGTGACCGCATGCTCTTCCGCTATTCCCACATCAAAAAATCTTTTTCCGTGCGCGTTTTTAAAGGTATTCATACCTGTTCCGTCAGGCATTGCAGCACAAAAAACAGCTATTTTTGTCATTATTGTCCGCTAATTTGGTTAACATATTCCCGCTTACCGAGGAAAAAGACGCGGCAGAATCCTGCCCGTTGCTAACCCCGTGAAATGTAACCGGATCATTTTCCGCCTGATTATTCCCCTTACCCTTGTTTGTCAGCACATGCAAAAGTACAGGACCGTTTATTTTCTTGGCATGGCTTATAAACTGCAATAAACTATTTATATCGTGTCCGTCAATAGGGCCGATATATTTTATACCGAACTGCTCAAACATCTTGCCGTTAATTACCGCAAATTTAAGAATATCCCTGCTTTTTTCCATAAGGGAGGACATACTGTCCCCTATTAACGGCATATTTCCGATAAATTTTTTCAATCCGTGTTTAAAATAAGTATAATTTTTACTTAAACGCAGTTTGGATAAATATTTGCTCATAGCGCCGACGTTGGCGGAAATTGACATTTTATTATCGTTAAGGATTATAAGCATTTTGTTTTGTCCGGCGCCGAGATCGTTAAGCGCCTCAAAGGAAAGCCCGCCTGTAAGCGCCGCATCGCCTATTACTGCCGCAACATTGTAATTATCTCCGGATAAATCACGCGCTCTCACATATCCTAGCGCCGCCGATACCGATGTACTGCTATGCCCCGTATCAAACGCGTCATGAATACTTTCTTCACTGCGCGGGAATCCGCTTATGCCTCCTTCTTTTCTTAACGTAAGCAGCGCGTTGCGCCGTCCGGTAAGAATTTTGTGAACATATGACTGATGCCCCACGTCCCAGATTATTTTATCCTTAGGCGTATCGTACATATAATGCAGCGCCATAGTCAATTCGACAACGCCTAAATTAGACGCCAAATGGCCGCCGTTTACCGTAACGACTTCATTAAGGTATTCACGTATTTCCAAGGCAAGCATCGGATAATCGCTTATCTACAACCTTACGAAAGTCCTCTATAGAATTGATTTGTTCCAATATTGCCATATAATTATTTTTTCCCAAAAACCGATAAAAATTTCCCTACGGAATGAACAATTTTTTGAGAATATTTAATTGCGAAAACCTTGCCTATACTTTTACCGCCTACGGTTAAAGACGCTATTATACTGCTTATTATTATCAACGACAAAAAACGCCAGGTACCTGAGGCATTAGCCGAAATCATAATAGCCAGCGCGGCACCAGCGCTTCCGCTTACGATACCGCAAATATCGCCTATTATATCTCCGCAAACACTGGAAACCCTGTCAGATTTTTTTAATAGTTCAATACAGCGTTTCGCGCCTTTTACTTTTCTGGCGGCCATAGCGTAAAACGGCGTAATATCGCACGATATAAACGCCACCGCAATTATATCAAAAAATAAGCTTATAAAGATAAGAATAAATAAAACTATAAACGCGATAATAATATGCGCAGAGCCTATTACCATTTCGGATACAAGGCTGAATGAAAATGATAATACCAATGTGAGAATAAAGACAATAACAACCCAAACCGCGGCCGCATTTTTTCTCTTTTTTCTCTTTTTTATTTTATCGTCTTTTTTGGATTTATCGTCGGATTTATCTTTAATATCCGGTTTCGAATCATTATTCAAACGGACAGTTCCGTTTGAACCGTCCGTTTTTTACGGATTATTTAAATTGTTTTGATCTGTTTCGTTTTCCAATACCCGCCTCGAAAAGTAACCGTATTATATCGGTTATATATTTGCAAAACTTTTTAATCGCTTGCGATCTGATAAAATTGAATTAACAGTGGCGGCACAAACGGTAAACCTTGCGACTTATGGTTCAGTAGGATTTCCCTGCGGCTCACTCCCCGTCGCCGAAGAAGCAGTTTCCTTTTATGCTCCGGATTCCGCCGTTACCGAACGAAAAACTGAATCACCTTAACTAATCACACTATAATCCCGATTGTGCCTTTTACAACAGTCTAGAAGCTTTCCTTAACGGACACAATTATCCTTAGCCTCTTTTGCAGCGATAGTTTCATAGAGTAATTCCCGTTATATGTAGGCCTTACGCAAATACCGGGCTAATCCCTAATCCGCTATAACCACTCAAGGCAGGCTACTCTGTACACAGCATTTAATCATACCGCATAGCAGGTTTAATCAAGAAAAAGTAGTTCTGCACTACCCTTTCAAGCCTCCACGGAAAATGGGTCGCTCCTTGTATGCCATTACAAGACGCCCATAGTCCTTACTTCCAGCACAAGCCCATATTTGGGCAATATAAGCCAGCACAAGAAACTTCATCGATATGCCCTTCGACGCAATTTTAACCTCGCCTTCGAAATAACTGTATCCGACTAGAATACTGCGCCACCGCAATACATAAATAGTATATCACATTTTTAAAAAAAATCAAATATATAGAGCATTTATAAGTTAGTAAAAATAAGGTAAAAAGCTATTTTATGGGAAACATTAAAATTATTGCTGCCCTATTACAAAAAACTGTGATTTTTCAGTTCTGAAAGTTTTACGTATACATTAGCTGTAATCTTCGGCTTTTTCTAAACGGTTTCTATTTTTCCCGATTTAATACATTTTCGCATATGCTGGTAAAAATCTCGTTATTCCCGATATTTTTAATCGCGGAAACAGCCTTGTCGCAATATTCGCGCGCGAGTGTATAAGACTTTTCCAGCCCGTATACATTCGGATAAGTAATCTTATCGGCGTCTTTTCCTGTTGTTTTTCCTAATACCGCTTTGTTTCCGGTTATATCCAAAATGTCGTCAGTTATTTGAAACAGCATACCGAGATTCTCACCGTATTCCCGTATATAATTTAGATCAACGTCGGGCGCGTCTCCGGTAAGCGCCCCGCATATAAGCGCCGCTGTAATTAATTTTGAGGTTTTGTTCCGGTGAATATAGTTTAAGGTTTCGGCGCTATTATTATTTTTTTTTCCGGCTTCTATATCTACGGTCTGGCCTCCGACCATTCCGTCAATACCCGATGCCGCCGCCAGCTCGTAAAAAGCTCTGATATATTTTTCAGACGGATTTTTAATAAGCGCTTCGCTTATTAATTCGTAAGCGTAATTAAGCAGCCCGTCTCCGGCAAGAAGCGCAATATCCTCGCCGAATATTTTATGGTTAGACGGCCTGCCTCTCCTGTAATCGTCGTTATCCATTACGGGTAAATCGTCATGTATAAGCGAATAGGTATGAATACATTCAATAGCGAGCGAGAAAATATCTGAGCTTTCTTCAGGAACAGAATAATTATTATGCGCCAGCCTGAATAAAACAGGCCTTAATCTCTTACCTCCGGCGTTCAGGCTGTATTTCATCGAATTCTTAAGAGTCTCCGGACATATTAACGAATTAATCTTTCTTTGCAGAAATTTTTCAAATTCTGATAAATTATTATTATATATGGTATTAAAATTATTCGCCGTCATTTTCAAAATTATTTTCCGATTTCTCAAATACTCTTTCGGTTAATTTGTTCAGCCGTTTTTGTATTTCCGTATATTTGCCCTTGCTTTGTTCTAATATATTTAAGCATTGTTCAATAATAACCGCCGCTTTATCAAATTCGGTTACTCCGTCGTCTAAAGTTGTCTCCTTATCTTCCAGCTTATTTACTATATTTTGAAGCTCTCTTATTTTATCCTCGAATTTCATACGTTCTCCTTTTTACTGACTATTTCCGCGTCAACAGTGCCGTCCGACATATAAATTTTGATATTATCTTTAATGTTTAAATCCTGTACGCCGCTTATTATAGCCGAATTTCTGGTTATCCTCGCATAACCGTTAGAAATAAGCTTCATCGGATTGAGGTTATTAATAACAGTCTCGGCAGTTTTTACAGCTTTTTCTTTATCATCTAGCAGTTTACGGCAAGCGGCACGCGTTCTTTCATTATAAATAAGTATATTATTATTCATAGATTGTATTCTGTAATTAATTGAGGCGTTAATTATATAGGCCGCATTTTTCGGATGCTTTAATTTACGGTAAAATAATCCGTCAAAAGCCTGTTCTGCCGCCGCGCTGAGATTATACAGCTTATTATAATCTTCGCTTATGCAATCAACAAGCAGTTCGGCCGCCGCACTCGGCGTAGGGGCGCGCATATCCGCCGCATAATCACATAAGGTATAATCTGTTTCATGTCCGACCGCGCTTATAATATAATATCCGCAGTCATAAACGGCCCTTACTACAGTTTCGGCATTAAAGCAGCTCAAATCCCCGTCACTGCCGCCACCGCGCGCTATTATGACGGCATCTATATCTTTTAGTTGGCTAATATCCTTTATTGCCTGGGCAATCTCCGCGCCGGCGGTTATCCCCTGCACCTTACACGGATACAACGCGATACTGACACCGGGATTACGGCGTTTGGTTATATTTATTATATCGTGTATTACCGCGCCGTCAGGGCTTGTAATAACGCCAATTTTTTTTGACAGAAAGAGGTCTCGGGCGTCTCCTTTCAAACAAACCCTCGGCTCGCAATTTTTCTTTTAACAGCATAAGAGCACGGTGTTTGTCGCCTTCCCCGTTTAATTTAAGGCCGGTGACCCTGAAATTAAGCTTTCCGCCTTTAATATAACGACGGTGAAGGAGTACCGCTGGCTATGACGCTTTCGCCTACCCTGAATCCCGCGTCCGTCCCGCCCTCAAGCGTCCTGACACGTGAATCGAAATAAACGCATTGAATTGACGAGCTGTTATCAGTTAAATCAAAATAGGTAGTATTGCCTGAATAACTCAACGATGATATTTCTCCGGTTAAGTCGATATTATTAATAAACAGCTCGTCCTCAAGCATCATTGATATATATTTGTTTAATTGTGTAACAGAGAATGTTCTGCTCATTGCAATTTTCCGCCGCCTTGATAGTATTTTTTAACAGCATCGTAATTGTCATAGGCCCTACTCCGCCCGGAACAGGCGTTATGTATCCGGCTATTTTTTCACATTCTGTGAAATTAACGTCGCCGTACAGCTTACCGGACTCCCTGTTAATCCCTACGTCTATAATGACCGCGCCGGGCTTAACCATATCTTTAGTAACGAATTCCTTACGTCCTACTGCGGCGATCAATATATCAGCCTGTCTTGTGATATCTCCGAGATTTTTTGTTTTACTGTGGCAGATAGTAACTGTAGCGTTTTCGTTTAATAACAGCATGGCGACAGGCTTGCCGACTATGTTACTGCGCCCTATTACTACGGCATGCTTGCCTTGAATAGCATGTCCTGTCGATTTAATTAATTCAATACAGCCCGCCGGAGTACACGCGGCAAGCGCGTCCTCACCCAAAAATAATTTGCCGGCGTTGATTGTATGAAAGCCGTCGACGTCTTTTTCAGGAAGAATTAAGGACAAGATTTCCCGTTCGTCAAGCTGCTTAGGCAGCGGCAGCTGCACAAGAATGCCGTGAACGTATTTATCTGCATTAAGCGTCATAATAAGATCTTTTAGTTCATTTTTACTAATATTGTCAGGGAGAAGATAACTGAACGATTTAAGTCCTGTTTCCTCGCACGCCTTTATTTTATTATTAACATAAATAACGCTGGCAGGATCTTCGCCTACTCTTACGACCGCAAGCCCGGCCTTATAACCGTATTTCTTTTCAAAATCAAAAGCCTTAACCTTTAATTCCTCCCGGATTGCCGCTGCTATTTTTTTACCGTCAATTATCTGTGCGCTCATCGTTTTCTCCTTTTATATATGCCGCAAGAATTCCGTTAATAAAGGACGCGCTTTTTTCCGTCGAATATAGTTTGGATAATTCAACGGCTTCGTTTATAGAAACCGGCTGCGGAATATCGTTTAAATATTTAAGTTCGTACAAGGATATTAAAAGAATGGACAGGTCAATTTTGTATAACCGATCAAGCGCAAAACCTTTACTTAATTTTTCTATTACAGAGGTCAAATCCTCGTAATTATCGATAACTCCGTTATAAACGGTTTTTAAATATGTAAGATCGTCCAATTCTATATCTTCGGTCAAAAGACGCGTCAAAGTCAATTCGTTTTTTTCCTTAACGATACAATATTCGTACACAAGTTTAAGTGCGTTTTCTCTGGCTGTTTTTCTGCTCATTTGTAAAATTCCTTAATTATTATATAAGATCTTCTGTATCTTCAGTAGATGCCGTTTTTCCGGCGGAAACAGTTTCCTGTCCGCTTTCATCTGCTTTTTCTATTATAACGGATTCATCCGCCGTAAATGCAATTTCGTCTTTAATATTATCCATATTATCCACATCTGATATAACTCCGGCGCTATTATCTGTATTTGGTAAAATGGCCGGCATATTATAATTATCCGTCTTGCCGTCGCTATCAATGGCGAATAACGTTATCCGGCGTATCGGTATTAATAATAGCGCCGGTTTCACAGTCATTATTTATCGTATTAATTTCGCCGGAATCAGTACCGCTGTATACAGCCGTCTTGTTTTGAATAATTTCGTATTTATAAGAAATAACCTTAAAATTAACGGCTACAAATTCAAGCGACAGCTTTTCCCTGAAAATACGGATGATAGTATTTCTTATCTCTTCGACCGCCCCGCTGAGCTCGCGATTTTTCACCATAACGGGATTATTCAATATAAGTCCTTTTTCATCATACGAAACGCTGCTGCGGCGAACATTAACGCCGCTAATATTTTTAACGGAATGCTTGATTATTTTACGGATAACGTTAATAGATAGTTTGGTTTTTCCGCCGTTGTCGGAATAAATCTGCACCGAGCTTAAAACATCGGCCGAATACTGGAAATATAATACAAGCACCGTAAAAATAAAATGAATGGCGATAAAAGTACCGAACAATATATAAACCAGATTATTATGAAAATCTGCTTTATCAAGAACGCCGGTCAATAATAAAATTATAAATATTACAAATAAGGTCGATACAACGGCCTGCATCAACACTGCGAATTTTTCAAAAAACTTTCTCATACACACCTCATAAATAGATTATTGCTGATTGTTACCGGTAATATACTTAAAGTTTATTTTACGGTATTTACTTAGAGTTCTTCCGGCAGATAATCCGGGGCTTATGCTATAACTATTGAACCTTTTCATCGGTATTTATCTTTATGTTGCGCATTTAAAAAAATCTATACTCACTTCAAACGTAATTTTAACAGAAAAAAATGATTACTGCTTTTAACAGCAGTAATCATTCTAAAAAATTAATTCCCATAACATTAATGTTAATCGTATTGATTTTGTAAGTTGTCATCGTTTCAACGCCGCGTTTGATATTCTCCTGTACACGGAATGCAACGTCTGATACCGTATGCCCGTAAATAATATTGATATAAACGTCAACATCAATATTATTACCGGTAATCAGTTGTCTTTACTCCTTTTGTATGAAGAGAATGAACGCCGTTTATTTCTTTGGCAGCAAGCGTGATTATAAACAGTACGACTTTTTTGCCGTATGAGAGTCCTTCATCATTAAAACTTATGCCGCTTCCCATCCGTATTCTCCTGAAAAAACAGTTTATTTATACCGGAATTATCCAATTAAATTATCCCTGTTCTTAACAGAATTATACCATACGGAAATGTTTAATACAACTTATTCGACAGGAATAATTTTAATATTGCGCGCGCTTCTCTTCGTCTCTGTCCTGACAATACTTAATACCTGGCTCATCATCTGTTCCGTCATTTCCTCGCATTTAACAATGACGTTAATGTTTTCGGTACTCATTGTAACAATACAATCCTCAACGCCCTCTTTGGCTTTGATTAAGCCTTCAAGCACAAGCTCTACCTCCATAACGCGGGCTAATTCAAGCTTTTGATTAGTCGCTTCCACCTTTGCTTCCGCGGTGCTTGCCTCGTTGGCGATTATCGCGTCAAGATACAGAATTGTCTGATTGCGCGTAGTAAGGCGGTCAGCGCGGTATGTACTGAAAAAATTACCCGCCGTTACATTGCCGCCCGCGTCAACTTGCTTGCTCTTATTATTAAGAGCAATGTTGAGCCAACCTGTTACAACCAGCAAAACCAGCATACTTGATAGGATGATGATTTTTTTCTTTTTACTTAGCATATTCTAAGTCCCTCCATAATTTGTTTGTTATATTCATCAATCGTATTATAAATACTTTTTGCCGGTTTATATGTTTACATCTAAATTATATTCCCGAGTATGAGCACATATGTATTTAAAATAAAATTAACTTACTTTTTTTCCAGTACGGCAATTTTATTCGGGTTTACGTTCATCAGTATACTCACCGCGTTGATAATCTCGAGTTTAACCTTTGGATCTCCGGCTCCCTTTGCGACTATCATTATCCCCAAAACGTTAGGCGCTAATTCCTTAAGGATTAACGGTAATTGTGTGCCGGACTGGTTAAGGATTACCGGATTTTTGCTGCTTGTAGTATTTTCGTTATATTTGCCGTCGCCGTCCAGTCCCGAATTTTTCGTTATATTTTCGATATAGGCTATAATAAGCTCGGGCGTACTTTCAAAATTTATCATTACATCGGCCTCGCCCGCGCCTTTTATGCTTGTAATTAATTCCTGAAGCCGTTTCTCAACCTGTCTTGCGTAAGTATCCGAAGTTGAATCCGTAGTAGTCTTTCCGGAAGATTTACTTCCGCTGCCGAAAATATTAAAGACCGGAGGTGTTGCCCGCAAAATATATCAGCAGCAAAACCGCAATAAATACTACCGCCACAATTATTTCAATATGCTTGATTTTTTTAAGTTTTCTATGATTTTAATTTGTTTTTTTGGTTTTTCCTGTTTTTTTATTTCACTCATATCCGCAAAATAATTCCTTTTGATATTTTGAGTAACCCTGATACCTTGTCCGATATTTCTTCATAATTTAATATATGCACTTTATTTTTATCAATGACTAAATTTTTTCAAATTGAGAAACACGCTTGTAATTTTCATATTTTCATTATAGACGTCGACATAAACGGTTACCGATACCCCGCTCCGTCCCTCCGAGGCCAGCTCGGTTTCAACGGATTTTTCCAGCAAAGTAACCTTTGATTTATAATACTGCATTATAAAATTGTCATCTACCGTAGAGGCCGGAGTATCGGTATTGATATTGAAATCAAATTCTTTATTAAGAATCCCGGCAGCGGTGAGATAATGACAAATACGGTTATTAATGCGAAAATACTGCGTATATATTTTTGCATTTTTCCGTCGGGCATTACTGTGTCAAGCAATACGCCCAATATCACTATTCCGACAATACTTAAAATCCAGGCCGCCATACCGATTAACTCCCGTACACTATCGCATTGCCGGTGAAAATTATCATCATCAGCGTCAAAAGATACATGAACGCTACACTGAAAATTATCGCGACAAGCATAGATGTTTGTTTGGATATCATGGTCACAAATTTTGAAATTCTGCTATCGCTTACCGGCTCTAGTACCGCGCCGCATAATTTAAGCCCGAGCGAAAAAATAACGATTTTGATAACCGGAACTATTGCCGCTGATACAAGTAATAATATTCCTCCGACACCTACCGCATTTTTAATAAGCATACTTCCGGCAAGCATTATATTTAGCCCCTCGGATAAATACCCCCCTATAATCGGTATATAATGGCTTATAGCGTACTTTGCGGTCTTAATGGATATTCCGTCGTATGTTGCCGCCGCCGCGCCCTGAATCGTCAGGAAGGTCATAAAAAGCATAAATACAATCCCTAGCAGCCACTTGGATAAGCTCCCGAAAAAATCGGCAAGCTTTGTCAGCCGTACATTCGGCGATAAGTTGCCCGCAACTGAAAACACTACCGAAAATATAAAAAGCGGTAATACTATATTTATCATAATCTGTGTTATAAGATTAGCCAGAGTAGCTATTATCGGCTGGTACGCCGCGGCGGAATTTATGTTGCCCAAGGCGGTCATTAATGTGAGAAGTATCGGAAAGCATACGTTCATTTGCGTCTGCATATTACCGACTGCGTTTTTGGTGATAGTTATCAGCTGTGTAATAATAACAAAAATAAGCGCAATAACCGCGCCCAGCGTTACAAAATTAATCAGGCTGTGCGTGGATTCGGATGCCGTGCCGGAACGCATTTGCGTTAACAGGCTGCCCAAAACGGCAATCGCTATCACAGAAAATAAATAAGGCAGGAACGCTAGCGCCTCGAAAAAAACCAAGGATATTACCGCGGAAAATATATTATCAAACCCCACCCTGAATTCGCCGTTGATAATACTGCCGATTTTATCGCGGAAGGAATTGCCGGAAAATATCTTTTTTCCGCTGTCGTTAAGAATAGCCAATATCTCGTCAAATTCCTGAAAATTAAGCCCGTCTAATTGATCCCTTGTCGTATCGCTTAATTGTTTTTCTAATTCCGATTGATCCTGTTCCGCCATTACGGTAACAAACCTGTAAGGCAAAAATGCTACCGTAAATAAAATTATGATAACAATTAACTTTTTATAATTACGTTTTTTCCGTCTGCTCTTCGTTTTTACCGGCGGAAAATTCCACATTAAACATTTTTGCGTCATGGCAGCAGTGTTATAACCAATTCAATTAATGCGATTAATATAGGAAGCGATAATGCCATAATTATAATTTTTCCTCCCAATGTAATTTTGTCGCCGGTAGATTTTGTCCCCGCTTCGTCGCATATTCCGGCGGCGAATTCGGTTATATAGCCTACGCCTATAATTTTTAATATTATATTTATAAGTCCCGTGTCTAATCCGGTTTTTTGGATAATCAGGTTTATACCGTCAAATATTCCGGTCATAATATCGACCGCTATTAAAAGAATCATTATTCCGCCGGCGAGCGCGGTAATAACCGCCATAGCGGGCTTGGTTTCTTTTAACAAAACTACGGCGATAGCGGTAATTATACCTATTGACGCGATTTTAAATATTTCCACGGCGTCCCTTTAATACATCAGAAACATATTTTTCAATATAGAAAAAAGCTGGTTAAGCATATCGACTATCATCAGCAGCACAATTACAAGCGCAGCCAAAGTTGTAAGCGTCGCCAGCTCGTCCTTATCGACTTTCTTCAGAACGGTATTTATTATCGCGGTCAAAATTCCTATTACCGCTATTTTTATAATAATATTGATATCCACAAGTCTAAAAACCTCCCTTTGAAGTTAGCCGGAAAATCACTCGCTGCTCCTTATAACCAACGCGCCGGCTTTTCCGGCGGACTCTCCTTCCTGCCTAAATAACCAGTATCGCCAGCAGCGCGCCCAGCAATATACCCAGCTTTAAATACAATCCTCCGTATTTCTTTTTTTCTTCACAGCATGTTTTTTGACGTTCTGCGAAAATATCACGGTAGCCTTTCAATGTTGCGGATTGAGCGGCGGCGTCGCTTCGACCCAATTCATACAAAAAATTATTAAGGCTGTTAAGCTCGTCCACGGATAAATATTCATATTTAATTTTTATTTCGCCGGCGCTTGCCAGTTGCTCTGTAAACTGCGTAAATATTTCTTTGACATATTTACCGCCGGAAAAATCCGCTATTATTTTTCTTACCGTATTTCCTTTAAAGCTCATTTGCGCCAGAAAATAGTCAACAAACAGAATTAGATCCGAAAAAAGCTTGTCCCGCACGGTATATTTATACCCCAGCCTGTACCCCGCAAATGACGATCCCGCCAATAAAATAGCCGCTATTACCCATTTCATAATATTTCACGGAAAAAACAGGCAGTTGAAATTTTCATCATACACCCCCTCTAAGGTACCCGGCCCCCGTCTTCCGGATAAAACTATATAACGGTTAAACATTCTCTTTTTGATTAACTGGTCAAAACCGGCTTTAAGGCTTAGATCAATATGATCGTAAGCGTGTGTGGACGCCATAACCTTAACTCCGGAACTTATTGCGTAAGATACGGCTTCGATGTCATCGTTAGTCGCAATTTCGTCCGTAATAATAACGTCGGGCCTCATACATCTTATACCCTGCTCGAATCCGAATTTTTTGCTGCAATTTGTTATTATATCGGTGTGTCCGCCAACATCAAGCAACGGTTGCCCACCCAATGCCGCTCCGATTTCCGCTCTTTCGTCTATTATAAATACGCTGACAATCGGAGATACCAAGGAAAATTGTCTTGATAAATCTCTCAAAAAAGTAGTTTTGCCGGCGCCCGGCGGCGATATAATAAGAGAATTAGAGATGCTTCCGTTAACTATATAGTTAAAAGCGTTAAGCGAACAATTCTTGATCTCATGCGGAATCCTTATGTTAAGCGAATGGTAATTTTTAATTGTGCGGATGCCTGTTCCGTCAAAAACTATTTCACCCGCTATCCCTATCCTTATGCCGCCGGATATAGTAATAAAACCCTGCTTAATTTGTTCATTTACCGCATAAATCGAACAGTCACTTGCTTTGTAAATAATATTTTCTATTGATTTCTGCGTTACAATAACCGGATTGGCGCTGTTTTCACTTACGCCGTTAATTGTCAGGTATCTAAACAAGCCGCCGTAATTAATTATGACGGGCTTTTCGCTTCTCAGTCTTATCTCGTATACCTTGTCCATATTAAGATAACGGTTTATGGAAGCGGTTATATCCTCGGGCAATATTTTATCTAACAATTATGTTCACTCCGTATAATTCTTCTTTATATTAATATTACGGACAGGCTGTGTTTAGTACCTCAAAATACGTTCGTTTGTTTCTTCTCGTGTTGTTTTGTCTGTTTAAATAGTAAAAAAACGGAATTTCAACACAAAAAGCCCATGAGATAACTCTCATGGGCTTGGCATGTTTATTTATTTTTTAATGAGCGACTAAGGTTTTTACTTCACACGTTCCATATATGTTCCGTTACGGGTATCTACGCGTATTTTTTCTCCCTTATTTACAAACAAAGGTACCTGTATTATATATCCTGTTTCTAAGGTAGCCGGCTTATTGCCAGCCTTCGAAGTATCACCCTGAATGCCGGGTTCGGTATCTATGATTTCCAGTTCGACAAAGTTCGGCGCTTCCACACTGAAAGCCTGCCCTTTAAAAAATTGTATGGCAACCATTGTTTCCTCTTTAATGAAGTTTAATACGTCGTCGACCTGCGATTTGTTAAGCGGAAGCTGTTCATACGTTTCGGTATCCATAAAATAATACAATCCGTCGTCGTTATACATATATTGCATGTCTTTGCGCTCTATATGGGCTTTTGGATATTTATCACCGGGATTAAACGTCTGCTCAAGAACCTGCCCTGTAATTATATTTTTAATCTTAGCGCGTACAAATGCCGCTCCCTTACCCGGTTTTACATGTTGAAAATCTACTATTACATATATTTTCCCGTCTATCTCCAATGTTATGCCTTTTCTGAAATCTCCGGCTGCTATCACTTTTTTTCCTCCTAAACTGGATTGCTGTATAATTTACTTATCATATAATAAGTTCTTTTTAGAAAAGCTTGTCAAGTTGCGGACGCCTTCTTTTGTGATTACTACAAGATCCTCTATCCTTACTCCGCCCAAATCACGGACATAAACGCCCGGTTCGACTGTAATTACCATGTTTTCTTCGTAAAACTATTTCTTCGCCGTTACGGCATACAGAAGGCATTTCATGCACATTTATTCCGACGCCGTGTCCCAGTGAATGCCCGAATTCCTTATCATAACCTCTCGACAATAAAAACTCGCGAGCGAAACTGTCCGCCTCATGCGTTGTTATTCCGGCTTTAATATTTTTAAGGGCATATTCCTGCGCACCGAGAACGTCGTTATAAATTTTCTGCATTTGCTTACCAGGAGTGCCCAGCGGTAAGGTTCTTGTTAAATCGGAACAATAACCTTTATATTTGGATCCTATGTCTATCATTATAAACTCGCCTTTTTCAAACTTCCTGTCACCGGTAGAGTAGTGCGGCATGGACGCGCTGATACCGGATGCAATTATCGGCGTAAAGGCGTCCTTTTCAGCACCGTTTAAAAGCATAAGGTAAATAATTTCCGCCGAAATTTCGCGTTCGGTAACTCCCGGCCTGATAAGCTTTGCTGCTTTTTGCAGGGCTGTTTCGGTAATTTCCTGCGCTTTTGATATTAATTCGATTTCTCTTTCTGTTTTTACCGAACGTAACAGCGCGATATTTGAAGTTATTCCTTTAACTGTAAAATCGTTTAACCTGCTTTTGATTTCCTTATATTCGGTATGTGAAATATTTTCCTCTATGCCTACCGTTTTTACGCCGAGTTTTTTTAATATTTTAATAATTTCGTTTATTCTGCTCTTCGCCGCAGTAATTATAATTTCAAAATCCTTAAGCTTTTCACGCGCCGAATATTCATACCTGAAATCGGTAATAAAATACTTTTCTTTAGGCGTTATGATAACGCAAGGGTTAGAACATTCCATGCCCGTAAAATAAAAGCAGTTGTCCTCAGAAACAATTACATACGCATCGATTTTATTAAAAAACAAATTATCGTAATTCATAAAAACCTTTAATTCCTTTAGAAGAAAAATGATAGCGGCCACGCTAGCTTTGCCTTACAGCGTTTATTTACAAAATATATTATATCATATAATTAAAATAAAGCGAATTACTTTATTGAAATTTCTTATTTGTGTTATACAAATAAATAAGAAAAGCACAAAATCAAACGAACGAAGTGAGTGCAGATTCTTAATCCGCCGCGTTATATTTTTCATAAAGCGCTTTCATAACAAGAGCGTCTTCCGCCATGTTTCCGGCGGATTCACAAATGACAACCGGCTCCAGTTTATAATCCGCTATTATTTTTGCCAACGGCTCAAATTCGGGCCCGTAACCGGTATCCTCAAAATTCACATGCCGGAGCTCACCCTTATCGCCGTATTGGATTTTGGAAAAATGAATATGGAGAAAACGTGCGCGCTCACCCAGAGTTTCCAAGGCGTAGTCGATTATTTTTTTGTAATCATCGCCTGTTTTCAGTCCGCCCTGCATAATACAGTTAACATGCCCGAAATCAATACAAGGGATCGTTTTTTCTGATAATTTACATAAATCTATTATTTCCTTATACGTACCTATCTGCGAAAATTTACCCATAGCTTCCGGACATAGTATATAATCCGGATTAGTGCTCTCCAGCAATTCCAGAACGAGTCCGAAATTGACCGTTATCCGGTTAATAGCGTCCTCTCTGCTTAATTTCCCCTGCGAGCCGGCATGGATTACGCACCTGTTCCCGCCGAAATAATTAACTCCCTTTACTGAATTAATAATGTATCCGAATGATTTTTCCGCCGTTTCCGTATCCGCCGCAAGATTAATATAATACGGGGCATGAACGCTTACAGCGATACCGTGAGTCTTCATTTCCGCGCCGATTTTTTCCGCCGTTTCCGCGCCGATATTTACGCCCCGCCCAAACGAATATTCAAACGCGTTCAAGCCTTTTTCAGCGAGCCATTTCGGCGCCGTCCAGAGTATGCTTATTTCCTTCGTTATAAAAACTTACCGAATTGCCGGCAGGCCCGAATCTTATCATTTTTATTATTGCTCTCCTCTTGTAACATCAACTGCTTTGCCTATTGTTTACCCGCCACAATTCCCGCAAAAAATTTATGTTCTTTTGGGCGTAATTCATATGACAGAAAAATACAGCTAAAAAGTTTATCTCCGGTTATTTTATTTATTCTATTGTCATACATTATTTTACCGCAATATTAGTTTAACCTGTCCGAAAAGAATAATGTATCAATATTCAGATCATCCAATTTTAAATTGCCGGGCGACAAATTAACGGATATAAATGTTTCATTATTTATAAGTTCGGCGGCTGCCGTTATTTTGACGGAATTAAGCCAGAAATATACCTTGTAAATACCGTCAGGCAATTTAATATATTCGGGAGAAATTTCTGCGGTAAAATTTAAGCTGTGCGAATCCTTCCGTTTAAGCCCGTACAAACGGTACGGCGCGCCCAAAAGCCTGTTGGCGCTCCCGATATGCCCGGAGGATAAGCACTCCCTCACCGCCGTGCTGCTAACCTTATTTTTAAACAGTTTCACATCATCGGTAATATTAAAAACAATATCTTTTTCCGCGCAGCAAGACCCCAGTTCGTTCACTGTGCCCGCCCCTTTATAACCGAACCTGTAATCCTTACCGCAAGCAAGCATTCGTATGTCGTTAATAAATAATGTTTCAAGGAAAAGATCCGCGGGCGATATTACGGAATTTTTCATCAAAATCCGCCGTAATAACATAATCTATATTAAGTCCCTTTAAGATTTTAAGACGCGATTCATATGAATAAATAAGTTTTTTATTGTTATAAAGTTCGCTGTAAGGGTTGTTTTTAAACGTGAAAATACAGCTTTTTGTCTTGTTTTTCTTAGAAAAAACCTTAACGTCCTTAATTATCTTTCTGTGTCCTATATGAATGCAATCAAAAAAGCCGAGTGCTACAGCTATGGGCTCGCTTATTTTATCGCCGAATTTAATTATCTTCATTGTTTGCCATCCATATTTTCATCTTAAGACCGTTTTGAACGCTTTCCCCTATCCCTAAGAAAATACTTGCTGCAATATTTTATACTGTCCGTCCGGTTCGCTTATGCTTACCGCAACTCCGTTAGAGATTTTTTTCAGGCTGTCCTCCGGGAGAACAATCTCGGGCAGATCTATTACATATTGCGGCTCAATCAAAACGTCTCTGTTTTTTTCAATTTCCTCCAGAGTCAACGAATCTTCAATAGTAAATTTGCCGCATTTTGTCCTTATTATAGAAGTCATTACCGCCAAGGAATTTAATTTATAAGCCAAATCCCTGCAAATACTCCTTATATATGTTCCTCCCGAACAAAGTATATTAAACCCGTAAGTATCCTCTGCCTTTTTAAAGCAATGATCTTTATGATTTCCACGCGCTTGGTACTAAGCTCAAAGTCTTCTCCGCGCCTTGCCAAATCATAAGCCCTTACCCCGTTAATATTTTTAGCGCTGTATTTAGGCGGAAGCTGATCCGTAACGCCCGTCATGGTTTTAATTATTTCGTTAATTGCGTATTCAGAGGGAATAACGTCTGTAGTATTAATTATTTTGCCGGAAGAATCCAGTGTATCCGTTTCAGTTCCGAATTTAAACGTGGCATAATATTCCTTATCTTTATTAAGAAAATAATCAAAAAGCCGCGCGTCCTTACCTACGCCGGCAATCAGAACGCCCGCGCCCATAGGATCAAAGTACCCATATGCCCGATTTTTTTGAACCCGTAAATTTTTTTCAACCGGACTATTACGTCGCTGCTGGTAATACCCGGTCGGCTTAAGTACGTTAATAATACCGTTATACATATTACAATATTATATTAAATCAGAGAAGCTTTAACAATTTTAACCACGTCCTCATAATAGCCGCTAATCATACATCCCGACGCGCGGAAATGCCCGCCGCCACCGAATACCGCCGCAGCCAACGATACGTCTATCAAATCCGTTTTGCTGCGGAAACCTATTTTGTATATATTTGGTTTATATTCCAAGAATGCTGATTGCCGCCAGCGTGTCTTTAACATTAGTGGCAATCTCTATAAATCTTCCACATCACTGTCAGGACAGCCCGATTCGGCTATATCTTTCTGTGTTATCGTTATAACCGCCAGCTTGTTATCCAGATACAATTTCAGGGTTTTTGTTATCCTGATTGTAAGATCCATCTTTTCAGGAGTTTTCTCTTTGTATAATTTAAATGCAAGCCCGGCTACGTCAAGGCCGTAAGCCTATAAGATCGGCCGCCATCAGATGTACCTTAGGCGTAGTATTACTGTGCGAAAAACCTCCCGTATCGGTATATAACCCGCTGTATAATACCTCGGCGGTTTCGTAATTAATTTCTTCTCCCCATTCTTTAATTAATTCGTAAATTATCTCGCAGGTACTGCTGTATTCCGATTTGATTAAATTATATTTTCCGAACGAATTATTTGATTTATGATGATCTATATTAAAACTGTTTTTACATTTATTAAACATGGGAATGAATTTCCCCAATCTGCTGATATCGCCGCAATCAACGGCTATTACCGCGTCGTATTTCTTTCCGGAATCCGTTTGTGTAAATAGTTGCGCGCCGGGCAAAAAATTGATTGAGGACGGCAATCCGGAATCGCAAAACAAATCTACCTGCTTACCCTTGGCGGTCAATATATTGTATAAGGCTAAAGCCGAACCGACCGTATCGCCGTCAGGACGCGCGTGAGAAATAATTGCAATAGTATCAAATTTCAAAATTTCTTTCAAAAATACTATTTCTCCTTATTTTTTTGGTCTAATAATTCGGATATACGGTCTATTTTTTATTTTGAATCGTCAAGCATGAATTTAAGTTGCGGCAGCGTATGGATAGAGCCTATCGATTTTGATAATGCATGCCTGATATGTCCTACGCTGTTTCGGATGCATTCCATAACCTCATTTTTATCACAGTCTCCGTAAATACTAAGAAGAACGTCGGCATACGAAAAATCCTTGGTAACGCTAACGTTGAGTACGGTAATTATGCCGGTAACGCTGGGATCTTTAAGGTTTTTTAAAATATCACCCAAGGCTCTTGTTATTTCGCTTGTCACACGTTCCTGTCTTATATTACTCATTTAACATCCTTTTCCATAATATAAATTTTTAATATATCCAGTTCTTTAAAGTCATTAAAGTTTTTGACCGAAATACCGCATTCATAACCGGCGGCTACTTCCTTAACATCATCCTTAAAGCGCTTTAAGGATTCGATTTCGCCGTCGAAAATTATATCGCCGTTACGGACTACCCTTACCTTAGCATTGCGCGTTACTTTACCGTTTAATACATATGAGCCGGCGATTACGCCGATATTACTGATTCTGAATATATTTCGTACTTCAACCTCCGCAATCTGGTTTTCATGGTATGTCGGGGTTTCCATTCCTTTAATAGCGGCTTCAATATCCTCGATAGCCTCATAAATAATTTTGTACAGGCGAACGTCAATTCCGGATTCCTCGGCTAGCGCTTTGGTTTCGTTTGAGTCGGTGCGTACATTAAAACCTATAACAATAGTATTGGACGCGCCGGCTAACATTATGTCCGATTTATTAATTGCGCCTACGCCGCCGTGTATCGTACGTATTTTTACCTCATCCGTAGATAATTTGTTAAGCGACGCTTTCATTGCTTCTACCGATCCCTGAACGTCTGCTTTGACTATAATATTTATATTTTTTAACTGCCCTTCGTTTATTTTTGAGAATACGTCGTCAAGGGAAATTATCTGGCTTGTTTCAAGCTGTTCGCTTTTCATTTTCGCCGCGCGTTCGTCGGCAACCTGTTTAGCAAGTTTTTCATCGTCAACCACATATATAATATCGCCCGCGTTAGGAACCTCGTTTAGCCCTAATATCGCGACGGCATATGACGGCAGCGCTTCCTTAACCGAACGTCCCTTATCGTCCTGCATGGCTCTTATTTTACCGTACGCGACGCCTGAAACGACGTTATCGCCGACTTTTAACGTACCGTTGTTTATAATAATTGTTGCAACAGGCCCCTTACCTTTATCAAGCTTCGCTTCGATAACGGTTCCTTTCGCTTTTTTGCCTGCATTAGCTTTAAAATCGTTAACCTCGGCAACAAGTAATATGCTTTCCAAAAGCTTATCAAGCCCCTCGCCCGTCTTTGCGGATACAGGAACCATAATTGCGTCCCCGCCCCATTCTTCAGGGAGGATATTATGCTCGGTCAATTGCTGCTTGATTTTGTCAGGATTTGCATTAGGGCGGTCTATTTTATTAATTGCTACGATAATCGGCAGATTTGCAGCTTTGGCGTGGCTGATAGCCTCTATAGTCTGCGGCATAACGCCGTCGTCCGCGGCTACTACAAGTATTGCTATGTCCGTAACCTTTGCCCCGCGTGCACGCATCGACGTAAACGCTTCGTGCCCCGGCGTATCAATAAACGTTATTTTTTCGTTATTAATCGATATTGTATACGCGCCTATATGCTGCGTTA